>BGPR01047124.1:0-11868 GCA_013235015.1 Araneus ventricosus
TAGACCCTTCCTTCTTTACCGCGGCCCTTTAAGTTCTGTAACTGCTTTTGAGCCTCGTTGGCTCCCACATATCCAAAAGACTAATCGGGCTCCATCTGATACGAAAAAGGGTACAAAGAGCCCATTCTCCAGAGTTTTGTCTAAAGCCTTAAAGGCCCCCCCCAAATAAACATAGCAGAAAAATTATAACCAGAATTGAAACATGTAACTCTCATACCCTTTCTCTATTTTCCAACCCATTCTTTCGTTTTCCATTTGTTCTTTTCCCACTTCAGTTTCTAGTTCCTCTTTGCTGCAGACACCATGGGTGACTTAGTGCTAAGGTCTCGACTTCGGGAACGGAGGGTTCCTGGTTCGAAACCCAATTGCACTGAATATCCGCCGTGTATGAGCACCTGTTGCATGTTGAATCATGCGTAAGGGGCCAACCGTCCTTCCGCTGGTGTGATGCGAAATCTTGGAGAGGGGGTACCAGTTCAGGTGTCGTTCTTGTCATCTGACAGCAGGTCAAAATTACAACTCCTGACCCAAAATAGCTCTTGTGTTGCTTCAAAATGGGACGTTAATATAACTAAACTAAACTCTCTAATGGTCGATAAGACCTGAAAAGATGCCAAAAGAGAAGCTTTTGGAGACACCAGTGAGAATCAATTTTGAAATGATTTTTTTTGAAAAAATTGTATGAATTTGTTTTATGAACTAAAAATTTAGATATATACTGAAGGATACGGCTACTAACGTCAATCTTATAGAAAAAAGTTTGTAAACGTATTTGCGCTGAAAGGATGAAACGATGTAGGGGGAGTGGGGTAAAACCGGGTAGTGGGGTAAAACAAGGTACCCTTTATTCTGGCGCTATTATTTTTCCGATCTAGCGGACAGATACTGAATTACACTCTACCAGTCAAGAAAAAGGAACAGACATAGTGGCGTGTTGTAGCTGTTGAATGGTTGTAATTGTTGAATCCACTGCATCTGTGAAGGTTTATTTGTTCTACTCTCTCGTGTTCGTTTGATTTTAAACTGTCCTTACTTAAAATCATCACAATTATAAAAACTATATTTAGTGCAGTTTATTATACGTTTACTAAGGATTCATACCCTATTAAACAATAAGGATTTACTCCAATAGTTGCGCGGTTCTATATAGTTTTTTCTACCCTCTGCACTCGGGTAAAACCGGGTACTCCAAGTGGCGTAAGACCGGGACAGTCAGCATTGATGATTCCTCCGATTAAGACGATAAAAACATATCAGACGTTGATTGTTTATATTTTAATGATGAATTTTCTAATTTAAATAAAGGAGGAGAGTTAATCCAATGTAACTGCTTTGCATGTTACTAGTTTTGTTACTAATATTCTTAAATTGTCATGTAAAATAAGAATGATTGCAACTTTTGCGCTGAAAATTGAGTTTTCCTAATTTCCCATAACTTTAACATGTGTACCCGTTTTTAACCCACTAGTAGGATAAACAAGGTAGTTTGACTTTTTTTATAAAAAAATTATTGATAAAAAAAGTAATGAAATTGTGACTTTTTTTGAAAGATATATTGTATCCGTTAAACAATGAATATTTCAATACCATTTGACAAGCTCTATGTTGAATATTTTAGCTGCAACAGGCCTTCGAACCCTATCTAGCCGGTTTTACCCCACTTTCCCCTAACTGATATTAATATAGAAGTTTCAAATTTTGAGGGAATGATGATTCATTTCAGACTCTGTTGGACTCCGTAATACAAGGGTCGATAGATTTGATAGTACATTTAATACAAAAGTCGAATTGATAATTATTTGTGAAGGTTTAGTTTACCAAAAAATCACGACGTGTCATTCAATAATGTATAACATGTTAGTGTTAATGGTGTGTTGAATTATTTCACAATGTGCATCTTGAAGATTTCAAGTTGGTAACAGTAAGTAATTTGTGTTTAACTTGGAATGTTACGTTGTGAATTTTACCTAATTGTGCGCAATTTGCTATGGAAAATTCAACAATTCATATTCATTGCATAGCATATCTTTACTAATAATAAAAGAGAATGTGTGTCTGTTTGTGGCTGTTGGCGCTCTACAGGACAGACCGCTAGAGCTAGAGCAACGAAATTTGGCTGAAACATACTTTTGTGCCAAATGTGCACCTCGGAGCCGTTTTTCCAATTTTAATTAGAATACGAATTAATTAAAAAATTAAGCGAAATTTGGAGTTTTTCTTTAATAACTTACTAAAATATTACAGCACAAAAAATATTTTTACACTATCTGAAAATTTTAAAAAATTATCTTTCCATTGATATCATTAAGTTTTCGTACGATTTTTTCTCTAATTTTAATAAATTTTTAAAAATAATTTTTGGCATAATTTACAACAATTCTTTTCATTGTTGCAACTCATTTAAAACCGTTTCCATTGTTTAAACAAATATTTAATTGCGTGTTTCTCTTCCATTGTTCAAAGCTAAGAAAATATCTTACTGGATTTTACTTTCTTCTTTTATTTGATCAATTTTTCTGTGAAATTTGTAAAGGAAATCCTCAAGATAGCAAGCATATAATGAAATAATCCAGTCAACTGAAAGATTATCGTTGCTATGTTGTAATTCTTTTTATCAGCGTGTTTTAAGCCAATTAGCATGCTGCTGGACGTAAAATGTGCCGCGCCAATTTAGGGTTGAAATCAAATGCGTATTTTACGTTAATGAAGACAAGGAACTGAACAAGTGCAAGGCTACGAAAAGTACTCTAGTTAAATGTCTATAGCAATTTGAAGTTTAAAAATAGTTTGTTAAGGAAGCCATGAATATTACATTATGCATAAGAGATTCAGTTGAATTTTTTTCCGGCGATCAAGGTGGTCGCCGAAGGCGGCTAGTTACTAATAACGCAACAATAAGGTGTGGACACAGAAACATTAGAACTTTTTCTGTAATGCTTTGCAAAATCATCTCAAAATGGAAGGTGACATCAATTTAGTTATAGAAATCAGTTTAGCCGTCACTGCGTGATACATAAAATTAAATGCGAATATCATGACAGTTTGGAAAGTTGTAAACCACGTGATATGATCCGATTAATGGCTCCCATTTTTAACTTATTTATTTCCGAGGTGGTTTTCCATCCTCTGTTTAAGCATGGTGCTATCTCAATTATTCACAAAATAATGGCAATTCGCCTCAAATAGACTTTAAATGAATGTGGGTATTCCATTAGATCAAACAGAGCGCTCACAGGAGGGTTACCTTTAAGGGGTAAATGGATCGGAATTAAGTCTAGGGGACTTATTTGGGTTTCAGTCACATTAATTTTAAGACAAATTATTACACGAAAAAACGAAGAGATTTCAATTTTAAAACAAGACATTTATTTAAGAACTAGAGGGAGAATTTTACAGGAAAAGTTATATACAAAAGAAGCATAATAACGAGTTTAATAATTGGCATGAAGGCATGGTTATATTAACTAAATCATCACCGGGATAGACGTCAATGGGGTTAAAAGTGGTTAATTGAGTTAGTGATAATCAGAAGGAAAAGATACATGGGATACAGTTACCGTTTCATAGCTATCAACATCGGACGACTTAACTGCGCATTATCGCCGTGCGGTGAAGCCTTACATCATGAACAAGAGAGAGTGAATGAGAGAGAGAGAGAGAGTTGCCAGACTGCGACTCTCGTTGCGTGCTCCTCGGTTTTGTGAGGAAAGAGAGGGCGCTGTTCATGAAGTATCATGAACAGGACTTATGGTGCCTTCTATCAGATGCGATAATCTAGTTTCACAATTCTTATTTATGCTGCGATTAAATCATGCTTATTGGTAATATCCACATGAATTTGAAGTGATTTTTAATATAATTATTTTGAATTTATTTTATTTGTATTAATCTTTAAAACTAAAATATAATAAAAAGTTAACTAGATCTGACTTTATTGGAGTATGATATTATGTGAGTGTCTGCTGCTTCGCGTTCAATAAATACCGCATGGCTTCGGCCAGACCTGTGTAGACTTGTTATACATGTACAGGGCGATTGTAATTAAAGTTCAACTTTCAAAAAGCTGTTAAAAAGAACCACATATCACAATGGCCTGAAAATTTACCTGGATATAATATACTCAAATAGTTCAAAATTTTAGCAATAGATGGCGCTTTACACTTCATAAGACGTACATGGGTTCGGATACATGTGATATTTGCTACCCAATGCGAAGGCTATTGCGTGGGTCCAACCAACTGAAGTGTTCAATGTACATGACCGTAAACTTTTTTTACTGGAAAAAAATCAACGAATAAAACAATGACTTCCAACTCATTTGGCAGTTGTCGCACTATTGGTTGAAAGTCCATCCACTACGACAAGGTGGTGCCACATCGGATAGGAAAATTGAAAACGGTTTCAAATTGTTCTAAGGCCAAAAACCGGGGGGGGGGGAACCCCCAATGAAACTGGTTTTTAATTTTCGCGATACTTTCCTAAGAATTATTTAAATAGAGAAAGAGCATGTTCCATAACAGATCGGAGTGTATCTCTGTTGATATTGTGAACGTGTTGTGCAATGCGTGTCTTCACTTCAGCTAAGTTTGCAATCGGGACACTGAACGCAACATGTTTCAGGTAACCTCACAGCCAGAAATCACAAGGATTAAGATCAGGCGATCTTGGCGACCATTATGTTGAAAAATGACTGCTGATAATCCGAATTGTATGCTGAGCAGCCGTTTAACAGGATTTGCAATGTGCGGAAGAGCGCCGTCTTGCATGAAAATTGTGCTACACATACACATGCAAGCTGTTGAAACGCTGGAGTAACGTGGTTGCGCAAAAGAGATTCATAGCGTACAACATTTAGGGTACATTTCACAGGACACGCAGGATATATGTCGTGGAAAAAGAATGGACTTTCAACTAAGAGTGCAACAACTGCCGAATGACTTAGAAGTCACTGTTTTATTCATTGATTTTTTCAGTAAAAAACCTTTACAATCACACACATCCACATTGAACGATACAATTGGTCTAACCTGCAACCCACGAAATGGGAGTCTCATTGGGTAGCCAATGCCACTGGTTACCGGACCCATGTACGTTTTATGACTTGTATAGCGCCCTCTATTGCTAAAATTTTTAACTATTTTTACCTGCCTCCCTTCTTCGAGTATATTCAGGTCAAATTTCAGGTCATTCTGACCAAGGGTTCTTTTTTCACAGCTTTTTGAAAGTTGAACTCTAAATATAAGCACACTGTATTTCGTAAATAATCCTATGTAGTTACATTTCTCTTCTATAATTATAATCAGAGCATTTGTTCAACTGGATCTCTACTACTTCAGCACATTTTATTCACTCTAATAGTTAAAGAAATAAATTTCTTTAAAGAAAAAAATTAGAAAGAAAAATTTTAAAAATCAAAACAAATTTATTACAGCTGCCTGTTAAATAAATGGCACATGTTAAATCTATGCAAATGCTTTTAGAATTAGGACGACATTGCAAGAAAGAGAATCTGAGAAAAAACATTCGCTCCAGACACAAACTAATTGCAAAATCATCAGAATATCTGAGGTAAGAAAGACAAATAGACGGACTGAAATGGACTTCAATTGTGTTTAGTTGTTTGACTACGAAAAGGTTTTGTTCTTTGGAGTTTTATTTTTATATCACACTTGTTTGTAGATAAAAAGATAAAAGTTCAGAAGACAGTCTCGTCGTCGTCTGCTGTAAATATTTTCCCTGATTCAGGAACTCCTAGAGGTTTTTTATTATTTAACTATAAAGAGTTTAATAGCTTTTACCCAAAGTTACAACAGAAAAGTTGCAGCCTTAACTCAACCTAAACTAGAAGAGTTGCGAATGATAATTATATTTTTACTCAACTATTCTCCTTTCTTACTGATAAAAAAAATAGTACTGATTACTTTTCGCCCCAAGTTTCTTTTCTTCTAACTAATACGTCTGAAATTGAGTAAGTGCGCAGAGTTTAAATCTTCATTAAGGGGCTGTCCATAAATGATGTCACACTTTTTTTTTCAATATTTTTGACCCCCTCCCCCCTTTGTCACAATGTGTCACACTTGACCATACCCCCTCCCCCACTCTTGTCACATGTCACGCTATATTACATAAACATATACTTGCAGTTCAGAAACAAAGCACTACGTTATAGATCATATATCAAATTTTATTTTAAAACTTTAACTATGTGTTTTAATGACATTTGTGAGCGTAACAATACTCATGATAATATGTGCACATATTTTCTTTGAAATAAGATTAAGGTTTACAACAAAAAACGTAATTAATATACAATAGTAATAAAATATTAATATAAAAGAGCAATTGAAAACAGTATTTTGGAATTTAAAATGGAATTTGATAGATTTTGCTTTAAATCTTATCTTTACTTTATGAACCTAAAATAATCTTAAACAGATTGAATTTTAAAAAAAGCTGCCTCAATAAGATCAACCCGTTTGTGCCAATACCAGTTCTACCACTCACCTAGGTGGGGCGAGGTATCTTTTGTTGGACATTTCAAGGGTGTGACAGGGGGAGGTTTTCTTCTAATGGTGAAGAATTTCTGCTGCTACCATATTCTCAGAACCTACTCTGAATGCCTTTTTCCAAAAGAAAGGAATATAAGTGAAAAAAAAATCACATGAAAGTCGTTTTAGTCGTTAGTCGTTATGATTAAAAAATACCCTCAAATTCTGGTAATTTCAAAATAACTTCAAAATTTAATCTGCTGATTTTAAATGTTTTTATTTTAACCAAAATGTGTTATGTCACACTTCTTCTTACCCCCTCCCCTACCCTTGTCAGAAACTGTCACGATTTCACGAACCCCCTCCCCCAATCCAAGCGTGACATCATTTGTGTACGACCCCTAAGAACAGAAATTAGAGGAAAACAAGATACTTAAAAGTTTTTTTAAAACTATTAATTCTTTTTTATGTCTGAAAGATAATTATTATAGTATTAGATCTTCACAAATGCAGCGATAAAACATAATTAATGCCTTTAGATTCCGTAGCTAAACAAGATCCAAGATCTGCAGATTTTATTTAGAAGAAATAACCGTTTATTCTCCATTTTCAAAGAGATAATAAAATAGTTAGGCAATTTACATGTCGCCAAGAGATACGTTTTGAAATGAATTCGGTATTACTTCTTTAAATATATTTCAGAGCAAAACAAATTGATACAATATTCTTATGAATAAAGAGTTACTTTGTGTCAATGCTGTGATTTTTGGGTAAGGTTTTAATTATTTTTAATCAACTAACATAGATGCCTGTCATGTCGAAATTATCCTTCATTTTCATAGAAAAGGTTCTAAAAATAAGTCATAAATGTGTTTAGAAGAATTTCTAGTAAAATTTTCAGTAAAACGCATTCTATATTAGTAATTTATAATCTTCGCAATTCAAGAATTTACATTTTGCATTTTTAAAAAAACAGAAAAGAAAATTTACTTATTTTTCAAAAGATTAAATTATTTTATCCCCAAAGTCTATATTAAAATATTAGGAGGAAAATTAGCCTTTGAATGACGTTGCTCATATTTAACATTATTATTATTCTTTATATACTGTTTATCAACTTCGATTTATAAAATTTTCAGATTCATTGAAAAAACTGAAACGAAATATGACTCGACTTTTGGATATCTATAATAGAGGAACTAATTAAAATGAGGTATCCCATTTAAACTTATTTCATTCAAACGATTAATGCGTAAAAATACGTTATTTAGTATTTAAATGCATCCGTTTTCATGTTTGTATTTATGAACTTAGTTTAGAATGCAATGATAAACTTTCGCAATTTTTGTTACCTAAATATTTATTCATCACCGTCAAAACATTTGAAACAAATTTTTCAATTCTACAGAAATACTGAAAAAAAATATTCGTTAGAAAACAGTCAACACCTCGAATAGTATTGCCAAGCAATTTAACACAGACATATGGAAAGGATGTTTTCATATCGTGATAGTGTTTTTGAGCGGAAATCCAGAATTTTCAATTTGCTAATTGCTTTTCCTTTAGCTTTTTTGAAGCATCAAGTCATTAGCGTTAAAGTAATTACAAATCAGAACGCCAACGCAGACATCATCTGATTGCAACCTCAACATTCAGCAGCAATCGTCTCAGTCAATTATTTCATTCTTTTAGAGTATTGATTGAATAATTAATTTTTGTTATTCAATCAAAAAAGTGATTTACTTAGCTCTTACCGTAAACAACAAGCAAAGATTTCAAATTGAATAAATTCGTTAGATCTTTTAATAGTTTTAATGATATTTATTGCTATTTCTTTCAAACATTCGATTCAATTCACTCCATTTTTTCAGAAGAATTATTTCTCAAATTTGCTCCCCAGTTCCTTAGAAGCGTGGTTGGTTGGGTGTTTCGGCACAAAAGCCAGATTTGGCTATGCTGCGCTAATCAAATGGTAAAAAGAGAACTACTACTGTATGAAATCAATTCGAGATTTCTTTAAAAGTCAAATTCAAGAAACAAACAGGTGAAACAAAAACGAAATATGAAAGAAAAGAAGTGTTAAAATATTATAAAATCGCCAAGGTCCCAAAGATGACACACGGTAATTTTTGACGTGGAAGAAACAAAAACTAAATAGCATGTGAAAGACCAGTGGTCAGTAAAAATTTAAAAATATTAGAGTGAGGAAGTTCACCCACCATTTCCAACATGTCTACTGAAGATGAATTTAAAACATACACGATGATTATTAAAAATAGGGCATTCAACCAAAATATGAAGAATAGTTAAGTCAACGTGGCATAATGCACACGTGGGGCATGGACGTGTGGGACTCACCAAATAAAAGACGTTTGTTTGTGAGACGGGTGTGACCAATGTGGAGTCAATTTAATTTCACATCGAACCCAAGCACTGGGATAACAGGCCATGAAATTATCGTAGGGTTTAATTGAGTGCAGCTTATTATAAATCTGATGGTCCCAGGATTGTTGCCACAGCTTGAGAATATGACGCGCAAACCATTTCATTGCATCGCCATGTGGAAGTTGTCGTTTCAGAAAGGAGCTTGCTGCTTTTGCTGCGCTATCTGCCATTTCATTCCTAGATATGACTCGGAACCCAACAAAATAAAATTTTAAAACCCTTTTTTTTCAAGACATTGAAGAAAAACCAGAATTTCCAAAGCAGCTGGATGTTTCCGATTGTTGAAGTTGGAAAGAGACTCCAACGCACTCATGCTGTCAGTATAAATACAGAACGCCCACTGAAAAGAAGCTGAAACCACATCAAGAGCAAACTAGCTGTGTGGCCCGGCGTTGCACGGGCTATCACGAATAATAGGATATTCCCGGGCGGAGAGAAGTGAGGTCAGGTGAGACCTTGGGATCCATATATTTTCATTAGCCCCGCCTCCGTTTTTCTCTACAATCAACAAATATTGTCACAAACGTTACGAAATTAAACACTTTAATACAAAAAAGAAAGAAAAAAAGTATGAAAATTATTTTTTCCATTGTTAATAAATTCAAACACAGAAGCTCGCTCAAAAAGAAATACCTACTTCCGTTAAATAAATAAAAAAAATGCAGCACCGGATGCGAAAACTAATAATAGGGGGTGAAAGAAACCGCCTTGAATGAATTCATCATGCTGCCAATAGATGGCAGCACGTCAATTCATTCATTTTGACGTTTTTAATTAATATTTTTAACTAATTACAATTTCGAAATTTAAATAGTCGAAATGGATTCCTTGGATTATTTTCCAGCTTTTGGTACTTACGGCTAGTTTCATGATTCAGTGGTTCGTGAGAAGATAGAAGGACATAGATACATATGTTTGTTGACGTTCGAATTTTAATATATAAGATAATATGCCGAAACATTGGCCACACGAGGGCGCTGTTGCGCGCGCCTCAGCACCTGCAAATGTAAAAATGATAGTTGTTGTTTGTAATCCTTAGCGAATGTAAGCCGCGTGGCGGCAATAACGTCTATGTCATTAAAACCTATATCATTACTTTGCGTCGTCACGGGTATCCTTTCGTCGTGGATGTATTACACTACGAAAATCCCTTGGAATTAATTACACATTGATATCGCATAATGGCCACAACTAATTCAGCAGATAAAACTGAGAATGATGTGTGCAAACAATAGTTATGAGTCGTTCATCAGAAGGAAATAATTAGGCTGCCTCGATATATATACGATACGTAGAACTGACAATGACAGCGATTCCACATAGCTTTCTAGATATTTTTGAGTAGGAGAGATCAGTAAAGGAGTGCAGCGCGGAACAATATCCATGGGGACATTTTATTTTAGAATATATGATTTCTGCTTTACAGTTAATAGATGCGGGGATTTTTTTTATTTTTATGAAAGATTCTGCTTCTGTATGCTTTAATGGTGCGACTTAATGAGAAGCGATGCACTTTTTACAGTAAGAAGTTTTAATTCGTATCCAACGCTTACAAAAACATATTATTTAGTAATTATTAAAGAACTTACCGGAAGGTCTTTTTCCTTAGAATTTTTCAAAATTACTTGGTCAATCCCAAAGGAGCCTTATTTAGCTTTAAAAAAGGACTTTAATCTCAACTAAACTGAACTAAACTCACATCGATGAACATTATTCTTTTCTGAAACAGAGATAGATTACGTAATTCAACAATGCTCAATTTAAAGCTGCAATTTAACCCAAGCTGTAGAAATTCACATAAAACTAAATTGTGGTGAATTCTACTAAGAGTGGAATATAGAATTTCTTTAGAAATGATGCTGTGATATTAAATATGATTTGAATAACACCGACAACCAATGACATATTAAGAATACAGTTGCTGAAAAGAAAATGTAAGGAAAGGATGTCAGTTCTTTGAAAGAAAATTTAGAGGTGTTCAGCATCGAGATTTGTTTTATTTTACGTAATATATCTTCAATTTGCTTTAACTTAATTTTGGTGTGCAGAAGTAAAAATATAAAATATTCACAAAAAGACAGTACAAACTATGCTGAAATACAGAATAAATTTATTAAAAATTATTTTTATAAATACACATCTATTACTGTAATAAAAAGCAGAATTTTGTTTGAATTTTAATTACTTTTCAATTTTTACTCTGATTTATGATAGATTGTGATAAATGTTACGAAATCTTTAACCCTCTGAGCGTTTCACACGTATTTCTACGTCGACCTTGGACTATCCCATAAGCGGATAACACGCATTTCAACGTGTGGTCAGAGATACGCCGAAAGCGGTCAGCACTGAAATATACGTCTCTTGTGAACTGTCTCTAAAGCGAGATGAACGTAATTTTCCGAATTTCTTCCCCCTTCCGTGGTTTGACATTTTGATTGATTAGCTGGGTAGGGTAGCGGTCGACACAATGAGTGCTGATAAGAATGTACTTACTGCAAATTAGAGATACCACAGGATCCAAGACCCCACACCCCTATAGCTTGGGGCATTTTAACGCTATCTGCATTGAGGTCTTCTTTCAGAAAGAAGGTCAGTTTTGGATTTTTTTTTCTAGTTGTGTGTGTCCGAATTTGGATTCTGTATAAGTCCGGTTTAATGTTTGTCAGCCTGGATTGAAATTGTATTATGTTTCAAGTGTTTTCTCGTAATACACTTATGTTATATAAGATTTTATTTCAATGCATCAATGTTTTAATCGAATTGTTAAGTAAAATAGATTTTGTTGCCCAATCTCTTTCAATACCCCATTCAAGCATAGAAAAATTTGAGAAGCCTGGGGTGATAAGAAAAGAGGAGGGTTGTTTATTTCGTTATATAACATTGAATTGAAAAAAAAATAACTAAGGTTTAGGTGTGATTTTTTAAAACTATA
>BGPR01047125.1:0-11868 GCA_013235015.1 Araneus ventricosus
TTGTATCAGATTTTTACGGCTTTCAGACTAAGCATATCACTGGTTTCCTTTTTCTATCGATCTCCGTTGCCGAGTTATTTAATTTTAAAATGAGGGAGTCCTTTGTTGGACACCCTGTAGAAGGACAGTCAAAGAAGGAATTTTCTATCAATTATTCCCCTTTAGGATGCTCGTTATAACAGTTTTTATTACGTCTGGAGCGCGCCTTAAGTTGTAATGGAAAAGATTTATTCCAATTAGACGTCCCTAATGTTCTATTGAAAGATAACATTTGGTTTCGAAATCAGAAAAGAAATAAATGGCTTCGTTTTGAAATACTGAATTTGGATTTCTGCATCATATATTGATTCAAAAGAGATTTATGGAATCTGCGATCTAACGTAATTGATATTTCTTTGATTCACGATTTAAATTTATTAATGATCTTTTTTAACTAACTTCTTCCCATTGGGGTCTCAGGAAGGAAATTCATTCACACGCCAAAACGCCACAAAACTTTGTATGGAAGATCCTCTATATCTTTGTAACTACATATATTAAGAACATAAATAATGTCTTATTTTATAGATAAAGGGTAACAACAGAAGTTACAAAAAAAACTGACAATTGGAAGTGCAGTTCAGTGACTACTGAATCGCAAAGTTGGGCAAACATACGCCTGAATTCGTGACGCGATCCTCTATATCTCGGTAACTACATATGTTAAAACGTAACTAATGTCTTATTTGAGAGATAAAGGGTAACAACAGATATTACAAAAAAAACTTACGAGGAACTTCGAGAAACAAAAGAGTCACGCGAGTAAAGCGTCCTACGCCTTTAACAACAGCGGCTGTTTGAAAAGACAGCCTCCGGCCATTTTTTTGTTGTTTTTAAGCACACAAACACAGAGAAAATTATTTTTGAAAGTTATTTTATGCAATTTAACCCTTTGACTTCCGAATCTTTTATAAATCGCTAATTATATGCAACATTCGCAAACATGTTCGAATACGTTTGAACGATGTGAATTGTTATTTATGTGCATGGCTATATTAGTATAATGCGATTCAACGCTATAATAGTTCTAAGTGAACATAACAACTTGTGAAAATGGCAGGATGCAGCAGAAAATAGACTTAATTACTACTCGCGGAAATCGCGGGATAAGCGGACAGAGGGTTAAATTACTCGAAGCATTGTTACAATTCGGCCACAAAATATCTTACACTTTACTGAGATGGATCATTGCTGATTCTACTATCCTCATTGTTACTTTTATTTCAACACTTTTACGTTTTGAGCTGCAGTTTTTAGTGCTCGCCTGTAAATGTTTTATTATTGCGCCTGAAACCCACATGATCAGTGGCGAATCCGGGGGGGGGGCTTTGGGGCTGCAGCCCCTCCCAGAGCTAAACCAGAATTCTTGATTTTATTTAAAATCACTACAGCTGTTTTTTCTTAATTCCCCTTTCTTTTAAAAATAATAAAAACATGACAACATTGCTTTCTGGCTTGACAGGCTCGAAAATTTTCCTACTTTTCTAGTCATTCCACTTGTAGTTGTAGCGTTGACAGGGTAGAAAACCTTTTTTGGTTACTTATTTCACTGTATCTTTTTATTAAATTATCGAAATTATTGTAGTGTTCTTTATGATTCTTATTGACAGATGAGTAAAGTCTGTAAAGTTAAAGTATTTTGGTTCCCATAAGCCATGAGGTTTGACATTCGTCATGACGATTCGAAATTTTTATGACCTCAGCCCCTCCCAGACCCAAATCCTGGATTCGCCACTGTACATGATCATAAATAATTAATTCCAAACGAACAAACAATATTCAAAATTTTGAGGCGAAATAATTTATTTCCAAAATTCAAACATATATTTGGAAATATTTAACAAATTTCTTAACATGCAGTTCTTGATAAATTACCATATGCAGTCTCAATTATTACAGGCACCATGAAATCGGAATTTATACTAGAAGAGGTTGTTGCTACAGAATTTTTATTTAGCCGCACACTAATTTAGTTCAATGATAAACTTGCTTTCAGATATAAAAACAATTTTCTTTGTTTGGTTTCCATTAGTAGCCAGTGAAAAAGCACCCCCCCACACTTATTTTATCATATTTTATACATGAGGCTAACATACTCACTTAAAGGGTAACGCAACAGCAAACATAATCATGTAATCATGCATTGCTATTGTAAACAAATAAAAAATCTTCTTTTCAAATATATTATTTGGCCAATTTAAATTTATAATGTCATATTCATAAGAAACAAATTTTACACGTTTTCATTGGCGACAATTGCAAATAGAAGGTTGCAATACAAAAGATATATATTCAATAAGATTTCGCAAATTTTTCGAAAGAGATTTCATAAAACGTGAATTCTTAATTATTTTTCAAAAACGGATGGGCTGTATTATTTCCCATAAATTAAATTCAGTATTCATCATTTTAAAAACTCTAAGCATTTTTCAAATGATGTTATTTTCCTTTTTAGACCTTTATTTAAATCAAATTGATTTAGACAATACATTTTCGAAAAAGCCTATTAAATCTGAAAACTATTATTCAGTTTTACTAAAGGTTTGAAATAAAATGAGTTTTTCAAAAATAATTTCTTTATTATAAGCAATAAAATAAGAAACAAGTAATGCCTGAAAAGAAATTGTCATTCAACTTTTTAATATAAATTGTTTCAATGATTCGATTAATGTCATTTTGCATTGAATTCTTGTGTATTCCCTTTGGAATGACATGAAAGTTGAGAAAGAAATGCGAAACTCGGGTTCAAAGATCAAAAGTATATAACGTGTTAAAGGGAAAAAAATCGTAACTCAGGACAAACAAATAAAAGTATTAATTTCTGAATTTCAGAAAAACATGGTTAATGATTTATGCAGTGTTTTCTCACGAAATTCCAAAGGTATCATATCCATTGAGGTGTAATTCGAACTCCACCCTTTTACCTGTCAATCGCATTAAATTGTTTCAAGTCGTCATGGAAACGATTGTTGAGCCAATACAGGCGGAAATATCTAAAATTCTGTTTTCGGGAATTCAAAAGGAAAAACGATCTGATGTTTATTTTTCTGTTTACGTTTTATTCCTTTTATAAAAGAATTCTGGAATGAATTTTCAAGGAACGTCAAATCTGGTTTCTTGTTTTTGTACATGTTTCTCAGTTTGTTTTTAAAATGGAAAGTTTGAAAACTAAACTTTCAAATATTGCAAAATGTAGCCTTGATAGTAATAAAAATAACACAGAGAAGACTTACATAGAGAGAAATTGTTCTCTTCTCATGCATTATGCAACCTCCAGATTTGCTGGAATGAAATCTCCGACCCATAAATAAGAATCCAAGTAAACAGTTCTTCATTATTTTTTGTTTCTGCTCCGTAAATTCAGCGACATTATGTACTTTTCCATAAGGCTTTTTACTTGAAAGTAAAGACATTATGTACAGAAAAGCAAATTTTGTAGGTGATTTCATAAGGATTTTTTGCTATCTTATCTTTTCATTAATAACATTACCAAAAAAATATTCGACGGGAGCTGCCTCTGCGAAACGGCCGCTGGGATTGAGGGGCGTAAACTTACTTACCTTAAGCGGGGTTTACACGCAAACAGTAAAACCGACAGTAAGATGTAACTGTCAAGTTCGGACAGAGATTTGCCGTGCCCGGTTAAAACTTTTATGATTCTGCGCATGCGTCATCTCTTAAGCGGGGTTTACACGCGAACAGTAAAACCGCCAATAAGAGATGACTCATGCGCTGAATCATACAAGTTTTAACCGGGCCACGGCAAGTCTCTGTCCGAACTTGACAGCGACATCTTACTGTCGGTTTTACTGTTCGCGTGTAAACCCCGCTTTACTCAACTGTGACTTTATGTGACTAAAGTAGCTCTATGTGACTAAAGTAGCTCACCTGCAAATTTTAATGAATTCCTCTAAAAATTCGGAAAGTTAAGGACAGGAGAATATGAAGAAGTTATTGATTATTTCTAAAAATATTACAATGCTAATTTAAGATTCTGTAAAAAGGCGTGAAAAACAATTTTCCGTTCGAGCAATTTAAATAAGAGAAACGTATGTTTGAAGCAATACAAAGATATTTATAGCTGCACTATTTCTCTACCTTGCATAATATGTACATTTTAAGCACTCTAACGCCATAGTCGCATAGTCTAGGCATTTGAATACAAAAAAGAAAATACAGAAGAAGTAAACAATAGCAATTACAGTGCACCTTTTGTGCGCCAAAGTAGCAGCATCCAGTAATTGCATCATCAGTACTGTCCATAATTAACTAACAAAATACTATCGAATCAAACAACAAAAATCATGCTTTAATAAAAATTAAAACACATTAAAATAAAATAATTAGAATGGGAGAAATGGAAGAGAACTTGAATGGCGAACGTTTCCTAAGGCCACTCGCCATCGGAATTCTAATATGGATAAATTTTCGGTCAAGGGAATGACTATATAGTTATAGGTATAGTATAGTGGCTATCCGCTACATTATGAGACTAATACAGCGCCCCCAGGTGGTAAACTGAGGAAATAACGTTCATATCTCATTTGCAAAGTTGTAGAGCATCATCATCGAGTTGTTCCATAAAAATACCTTTTCGGCATTAATACTGAAAACAGAACACTTAAAACGCGCATTTGTTTGCTCTCATTTTCCAAACTTTTGTCATCACGAAAGATGAACGAAAGAGAATTTTAATATTTAGGACAAAAATGACCCCAATAAATTTTATCCAGTGGGATATCTCACACGTCATGTGTATGTGACCTCCCTGACAACATTGCAGGACCTTCGACGACGTATTACTGATGCTTGTGCCAGCGCAACGCATATTACGCTTCACAGTATGCAACGGGAAATTCAAACAAGCGTTCAGATGTTTATTGTATCAACGCTGAGTATTTTGAACACTGAAAAGATATTTTGTGATAATTAGTTTCCTCTTTCTAATACGCTTTGTCACATAAAGTTCTTAGAAATCGCGAACAATATAAAGACGAGCTTTAAGTTTTCTGTTCTTAGGATTTATATCCACAATGTGTCTTGTGTCTAGAATCAATGATATTCTACAACTTTGTAAGAGACTTTTTCTTCTCTATTGAACAGTTTTTGAGAAAATGTCGATAATTCTGCAGTTTGCCACCAGGTGGCATTGTAATAGGTCTCATAGCATAGCGCATAGACAGTTTAATATACACTTTTATGACTATAGCTGCAGTCGCTCTGAAGTTGCAGGGCGAATGTAGAAGATTTAAGTGGTCACCCATCTTCTTGCTGAATATCAAACCCATGCCCACCCAACTGGGTCAGTAACTGCAATGTACAGGAACATGGGGCGGCTTTCTGTATGTGTATCCTTTACTTGGTGTCGTGTTTTGGCTTCAAAGCTATTAGGCGAAAGGTAAGCAATGTGAGTTTCGAAACTAAAACAATGTCCTATTCCAAAATTGGTAAGCTTAGACCAAGGATTAAGTCCTTTTCGTGGTAGATTGAAAATGAGAATATAAAGAAATTTTTTGCACATATTTAAATATTTAGTGGATTTAAATAATGTATGTAAGTAATGTATTTGTACTCATATAAATTTATTAATATCCGTTTGTGGCTGTTGTTATTCTTAAGGCCCCCCTCCACCTCCGGACTTACTTCTTTGAGTATACGTACTCACTATTACAGCGCAAAGTTTTATGCATCTTTAAGAAACATGTTGCTTAGCTTCCATTCTAAGTTTTTTGAAATTGTCGCAGCTATTTGTGAGTAAACAGAGATTTCAAATATAGAAAAATAAAATTACTAGTTCATTTCGTGATTATTCGTCATATTTTATTGAGTAATTTTTCTGCTCCCCACAATTACTCATTGTAAAAACGATTGATTTTATTGAAAAAATTAAAAATAATGAAAAATGTATTTCAAGAACTTCGATGGCATGAAACTCGCATTTAATTATACCTTGCATTCTAGTACATTAGCTCATTATGTGTTGCTTAAACGAAATTTAAGGGTCGAAAAAGCACTTAAATTATTTGACTGAGAGAAATACTAAATTTTTTTGACATCATTATGTTTGTTTTTGTTAGTATTAAGAATCAAAGCAGCACAAAAATATAATTCAATGCAGGCAGTGTTCATAGTTTTAAAAAATAGAATTTAAGGAAACTATGGTGAATGTAATTCTTGTTGAAAAATGCAGAGTTCATTTGTTAACTTCAAGCTCCGCTGTGCTGAGTGTGACGTCACTTAGTAGGCTTTGTCTTGTATCTGAACATAAAAGGCTCAGTCATTCATTCCATCTCTCTCACTCACAGTAATGGCACCCTCCATTTGCGGTAAACTCCACGCTCAGCTAGGTGCGGGGTGAAGGCAGACTTTAGTTGTGTTTTTTAAATGTTTTAAGTGATTTTAATGTTTTAATAAAATAACTGTTTATATAAATGACTTCATTATGGAATCACTGAACGCACCTTCGCAACTTCATTCAACCTAATCACGACATCGTGATCCGAGTCTCAATCCCAACATGGTGACCCGGACGTGATGAATTCATCATTGGAATCACTGAACGCACCTTCGCAACCTTCATTCAACCTAATCACGACACCGTGACCCGAGTCTCAATCAAATGATAAGCGTAATAAGATGAAATAATTTGCTATTGTAGCACAGACTCATTTTTAAGCATTTTAGAATTTGTTTTAGTGTTGCTTCTTTGAAATAGCTCTCTTTTACATCAAATAGAGTCGCACTTCTAAAACTAAAAAAATCAGTATACAGCTTCTTAAAGTTGAAAAGACGCTCCCGAACATTTCCAAATCCAGTAAGTATCTTATCAGAAAACTGAAGAAAAAGAATTATAGCGCTGGATAGGACAAAATAACGTTTCCGATCTGTCATCTCCTAAATCACACTCTTCAATGGCTTTCGCCAAGAAATCAGAGATCAGGATGAAGAAATATCTTGAATTTTAAAGAAAATCCGGCCTTATCATCATTCATTATCAGCATTCTTTGGGCAGTAAGAATAAGGATTGCTCGTTATTCAAAGACACCAAAGACCTGAGCGAAGATATCTTCCGCCTTTCACGTGCAGCAGCTCTTTGCCCCATCAAATGCTAACTCTTCGCTCCATTTTCTGTCTGATTTATTCTGCTTGTTTTTTTCTGTTGCTTTTGCGTCTTTGCCTACTCGCGTTTCTTCCTCCCACCCTAAAGGTCCTGGCCTTATCAGGGAAGCAACAGAAGCTCTAGAGAGGGACTGGTTTGATGCAATAAAGCACTATGTGCAGATCCCTCAGATTTTTTAAGTAGATTACTGAATACGAATGATGAGGATTGTAGATGTCAGGATTTTACAGTCTTATAAATTATTTAGAAAATAGGTATCTCGAAAAGAAATTAAATTCATGACGTAGATTATATCCTTTACAATAGTAATATACATTTGGAGAGAGCTTGACATAATAAGTTATTATGTACATTAAATATTAGTCAATACTGATACGAATGGTGAGGATCGTAGATTTCTGGATTTTACTATCTTATGCTTTGTTAATAAAACAAATAGAATATCTCGAAAAAAATCAGGAACATTATGTAGAATATGCACATTTCAAGTATAATATGACTGTAGATTTAAAGACTTATTAATAGAGAAATTTTTGAAAATTTGAATTCACTGATATCTTTCTAATTCATAACGTACATTTTTTGTCATTTATGAAATTATAGCAAAATTTACAATAAGAAAACAACATATTACAGGAAAATCACTTTTTCCTGAATGAATAGAAGAATTAAAGTTTATTAGTTTAAGAAGACTTTTATTTCCTCTATTTTTGTTCTATAACCAATCGTAAAATTATACTTTGGAACTTTCTTGTCTACAATGGCATCTTAGTCATTCTTTGAAATATTATCATGATATTGGAAAATCCTATATTTGAGACATTTCAATGTATACTTTAGTTTTGTGTCCAGATATTGAGACGAATCGTCAGGTTTTAACTATGTAAACCACTAATCAATCTTTTGGATCATTTATATCTGTGTAATAATTTATATAGATGCATTCAATCCCAGGTGCTAGAAATAGAACTAATTAACATTTAACATAACACCACAGCATACCCCCGAACTCGGAACCAGGGCGGCTCCCTGTCGGTTGGTTGGGTATGCGTGAGACTTTATTAAAAAAAGCCAGAGAAAAAAAATTACAATTTCTATAAAAAGATACAAAAAAACATGACATTTAAAGCAAAAGAATATAATATTTTTTAAAAGTTCAGTCTTTCAGATCGTTGTGTTGTTGAGTTTGAGAGGGTCGTGCCCTGTGTATGGAAGAAGAGAGAATATGAGTACATAGGGTTAGTTGGGTCTGTGGCTAGTTGTTGTCGCCATCTTTTGGGAATAAGAGTGTTTCGTTTTCCGCGATGAAGTGGATGAGTTTTTTGATTTTCGCCCTAGAATTGTTGTTGTTCGTGACTCTTTTCCACCAAAGTGGTTCTAGGTCTGCTGACGGTTTTGTTAGGTGGTATGACTTTGTAAATAGGCAACTTGTAGCATAGTGTAAGGGGTTCCCCAGCTTTCCGCAGCCACAATTCCCATTTAACTGAAAATTAATTTAAAACAAATTAATGGCAATTATTATTAAGTGAAACTAGGTGTACAGACCAAATGCACATTGACATCTTCAGTCGTTTGCAAGTTTTGGCCATGATTGAACAAAATAGCAAATCGGTCTCTCATCTCCTAAATAAAATCCTACAATGATTTCGTACTAGTAATCTCTGGTCATAATGAAAAATTTTCATCAGTTTTGTAGAAAAGGATGCCTTATCGACCATTATTGAATAATTCTTCGGACAGTCAAAATAAGAACAGTCACCCACCTAAGAATCAATTACCTCTGATAAAGATATAGGGGTCTATTCTGGTACCCCCGGTTGTGTTGGGGGGTGGGTTGGGTTCCGCACGTGAACCGCGCGACCCCCCCCCCCCCCCACCCCCCCCGGGGGTACCAGAATAGACCCATACTCTGACCTTGACGTAAAACAGCTTTTCACCCCATCACATCTTCTTCCAATTTGCTACTGTTGTATTTTGTTTGTTTGTGCTATCCCTTTTGCATTATCTTAGACTGCTCCGATTTCTTTTTCCTAATTGAAGGTCCTGTCTTAGCGGAGAAACAACAGGAACTCTGGAGAGGGGCATGTTTGATATAATAAAGCAATATATACAAATCCTCCAGGTTTTATTTAATAGAGATTGCTGAATACGAATGGTGTGGATCGTAGATTTTATAATTTTACAGTCTCATAGGTTTCCATAACATAACATCACAGCATACCCTCGAACTAGGAGCCAGGGTGGTTCCCTGTCGGTTAGGTGGGTATGCGTGGAACTTTATTGAAAAAGAAAGGGCAAAAAATTACATTTTATATAAAAGGATGCAAAGAGGAAATACTAATATAAACACTAATATATACATAAACATATGCACACACATAAAAACACAAATATATACATTGAACGAAGATGGGCTTGGTGGAAGACATGAGCTTTGTAGTGGGATGAACAATGCAGGCTATTGTGTAGTTATTCTGGCTGTTCCGATTTAAGTAGGTCTTCTTGACTGGTGATAAAATCGAGGAGGTCTATTATTTTGTTTGTTAGCAGGCGGTGGCTCCTTCGAAATAATAGCCCTTTGCAACTCTTAATTTTTGCTATCTTTCATAAAAAAAAATGGAATGCGAATTAAAAGCCTCCTACTGCCACTTACTACATTGCCTCTGTCGCTGCACATTTTCGGAATTTGGGAATCGTTACCCACTTAAAAAACGCTTCATCCTAAGGAAAACATCACTTGGAGTAGGATCAGGGGAATATTCTGATTGTTGAAGTGCCGGAATGTAATGCTCTGATAAGTAATTTGACACTAGGCGGGATCTGTTAATCATCATAAATGCATCCATCAAAAATATACATTTATTTGTTATTGCGAAAGTATTTATACCAAAAGTAATGTGCAAGAAGTTCTTTATAATACAGCTTTAACAATCTAGTGTCAAACAATTCGAGTTCATTATGTGTATAACACAGGAGAAGTCAGTATGTTTGGATTCATAATGTCTTAAAATGCCAATATTCCAAAAGCTTGAAAATACTTTGTTTTATTCCTATTTCAAAAGCTTTCAAATCTCAAAAATCAAGTACTAAGGAAAAGAAACGTAAATCTGGAAAATAACTATTTAAAAATAAATTGTTTTTGTAATATAATTAAGGAGGTATGAAGTTATTTTATATAAGGGCGGCACAGTCGCTAAAAAAGTGGCATAAAAATTTAGATTTTATTTTCCATTTTCTCGCGTTTTAGCTTACATTTTTTTGCCTAGATACAAAGCGAAAAAGGGAAACTTTATTTGCTTTCTACCTCAGAAAAATTGAAAATATTATAACAGAAAATAAAATTTGAAAATATGAAAACGATATTTCTCGAAACACTCCAAAAATGTCTACAACAAAGCATAATACAAAGAAATAAAAATTTTAATTCGCATTGCATGGATTTTTTTTCAATCTTTTTTCTCTCTCAATCTCTTTGATTTCTGATATTTCAAACATTTTTAGCCATTTTTTTTCTATATGGAATAAGGACATATCAAGCAAAGTTTAGAAGCATAAGCCACTTAAAATGCTTTTAAGAAAAATATAATGCTTAAATTGTACTTTAGAAGATATTTTGGTACATTTTTCATTTGTCTATATTCTAAAATTAATCTTAAAGCAACGGAGATGAATTTGAATCAAGTGATAGTGTTGTTGTTTTCTACAGCTGCTGATAAGTAGGCTTTAAGCAAATTCTTTGTTATAGAGTCCTGGGTTTTTAGAAATACGTTTCTTGCTGATTGAATTCAGATACATAAAAATCCTTTGGTTAAATTTAATCTTTGTGGCTATTATTTTTAGCAATGCGAGATAGGATCAATAATCTTGTAATAAAAACTTCCCTAACTCTAAATTTTAGCATTATCGAACAAAGAATTTTTGTGGAAATATAACTCGAATTAGCTATTTTTTTCATTCACTCTGATTTTCTGTCTTTCTATAAAAGTTGCGCAAACAGATAATTCTAATTTTACTAAAAGAGATAAAAATTTTCATTCAAGTGCGGTAGATCACCAACTATCCTGCATCATGTGACAAAAGGGCAGGACAGATAACAAAAATGTCGAAGAGAGCAGATTTCTTCATAGTGACTTCCCACGCTGCCCATACCGTTAAAGAAATTTTGTTATATCAAAACCCGGCCTTATTAATATTTTCTGACCTGTTAGTAAAATCAATAATATTAATGTTTGTTATGTGTTTTTCTATACGCTTTAGAAATAAATTATAGGAAAAAATATAAATAAGTAAAAAATAGTTCTAACAATAAATTATTGTTGATATTTTAAAAAAGACATTTCTAGGAAACATAAATACATATATACTGTGCTGTATGAATAGATTCACTGTTAAAAGAAACAAAATATTATCGTCAACGCTAGGATTTATTCTTTTAAAAAATATGTAAACTTATTTTAATGTTCATTCATGAATGATTACGCTAACATAAAAACGTAGGCCAAAGATGATAAAGTGATAATTTTTCATTTACGATCTTGTGTTATGCATACGGCACGCAGGAAGGATTGTAACAAAAGCCCGCTTGCAACGTGTAAGCAAAGTAAAATTTTTCTTATTTTATTACGGAATTTAAAAGGGTTCGTCTCATTTTATTACGGAATTTAGAAACGTTCTTCTCCTTTTATTACGGAATTTTAAAAGGTTCTTCT
>BGPR01047126.1:0-11868 GCA_013235015.1 Araneus ventricosus
ATTTCTTAATTGTATTCACTTGAAAATTTTTTTAGCTGGACTGCGTTCGTTTATGAGCCGACGAGGCCACCACGCTCGAAATCAAAATCGCAAAGGACGGCACTGATAGAACAGATGGATAATAAAAATATCAACTCCTCGATACAGCACAAATGAGTAAATTTCACTCCCCATTTTTCTTAATAATCAATACCAGTTATAATTTGAACTTTACATTATCCCTGCATTAAATCGACGTTAGTTAATTTTCTCTTTCAAGATACCTGATTGCAAATTCTGCAGACACTTGCTAATAAAACCTAACATACGTGTCATTAATTGACTGTCCGTAACTAAACATATGGAATTGCCAACAATCATATCTTTTTCTCGCCGGAAGGTATAGGAGAAATTTCATGAGAAAAGAAGAAGCCATCCCGAGACTCAAGGTAAAATGAGTGATTTACAAGGATAAAAAGAAGCTCTCCATCACTGCGAGTCGAAAATCACTTCTAGATGATGATGAATGGGCCGAAGATACAGATTCTGGAACAAGCATTGAATTTGGAAAAATTGTTTTTTTTTTTATAGCATCGTGACATGATAATATTCAGGAAATTATGTCTGTCCCGAGTATTTATTATCGCCTATTAATATTGCTTTGAATATTGCATCATTCAATTTGAAATGCAATGAATATTATATGTTGAGTGCTACACTTAGAGTTTTGAAGAGATTGAAATAATTGCAGTATGGTTATATTGTTGAAAAATATGATATATTAGGTCACACATTTAAGAAATGACAAATTTTTAAAAATACGACACTCATTCTTCTGAAATAAAAATCCTTTATTTCCTTTGTTCTATACTTTTTGATGATGTGTTGTTTTTTTATACAACTATTGCTCCAAATGAGATTATAAATTTCATAAAATTATACAAAACGTAGCGTGGCATTCAAAACTCATTTGAAACATAATTTTCTATGTTTAAAAGTCGCTTGAAAATATTTTTTTATTGATTGCTGTTTCAATAGTTATTGTTCTTTCAGCCAAAAGTTATGTAAAAATGTCAAAATTGTGTAACAATCAAAGACCCGCTATCAATAAAAGACGCTTTCAATCACCCTGCAAGTCGAAATCCACTTACAGATGATGAATGGACCGAAAATACAGATTCTAGAACAAGTTTAATTGATTGGGAAAATTGTTATTTTGATAACCATGACGGCAATATTCAAGATAATAAGTTCCTACGGTGTTTATACTAGCCTGTTAACATTGCTTTGAATATTTATTTATCGAGGTCAAAATACAATCCATACTATACTCGGAAGCTACACATGAAGTTTTGAAGAGATCAAAACAGCTTAAAGATGGTTATTTGTTTACTGTGGTGTAGTTTATTTTAAACGGCAAATAATTCCCTTATTTTTATTAAGACACTTAAAAATTACTTTGTTGTAATTCTTTGTCTAAATTACACGAAATATTTTTTCTCTTATGCACTTCTGAACTCTGGACAGCTAGCCCTCCTGTAACTTTATACAACCCCCTTTAGAATACGACATTTTCTTTCCTCTTTTACCGTATATACTCCGACTTCCCCATGAGAAACGCACGTGTTTGTTTGAATCGCTTAATTGTTTATTCCACGTCTTGAACCCCCGTTAAGCTTGAAATTAAAAATTGTTTCTTGAGTCCTCCACTAATTTGTAAAAAAGGATCCGAATTTCCCACTTTACTACTGAGGTCAATTTCACTTCCTGTCATTTTGATTCTTTGACAATGAGCTTTAACGGATCACCCAAATTTTACTGTCCTGACGCGACAAATTGTCGGTTTTCACACAAAGACCTTTTTCGAACCCTGATAGTGATTAATTTCCCTTTGGACGGGTCAGGGCAATACCTACCCTTTTTCTGAGAAACTTTGACCTCCAATCAGAAGAGTCATAGCTTCCCTTATTGGCTAACTGCAGGTCTCCGGGGCGTGCACAAGGGGTTGCTGGTTTGGTTGGCGAGTTTCTGAGGGTTTTGGCGTCTTGGCGCAACTAAATTAATTTTGGTTTCTATGCCTTGCCAATAAAAAAAATATTGACCGTTGGCACTGGAAGGAGCGATGAAGGTAAAGCTTGGCACGACATCTGATTTTTGTATAAGAGGGAGAGTGCTTGACGGAGAGAGGGGAGGACAAGATTTTGGGAGAAGAAAAAAGACAAGACTTTGGAACAAGAAAAAACAAGATTTTGGATTCTGGCAATGAGCTCGGCGTAAAGGATGATGCTCAACGTGTGGAATGATAACTGCCATAGGCGGACTTGTAACGAATGGGTGCTAAGCAGAGGCCCTTTGAACGAACCAATATTTCGGCTGCATGATAACGGCAGCTTGAAACTTTTTGCACGCGTCGAGGCTACAGATTCGTAGAAGGTGATTCCCGTGTGTCCGGCCATGGCTGGCCCATTTACCTCGGAGTGCTGGACTGGCTGCCACTTCTAGCGGTGTAAGCGGGTGCCTTGTCTGTGCAGCGTTGCCTTTTCCCGGCAGAAATTTGACCAAACAACCGTCCATGCCTGTTGGTTAAAGCACCTGAAGCGTGAGTCCTGGAGCCCTACTACTGAAGTGCCTGCTGACTTCTCCATGCAAGCCTATTGAAAACCACCTGCAGATGGGAGCTGATTGCCACAAGGTTTAGTGTTATGGATGCCAGCTAGGAGAGAGTGAAACATCTACAATAAGGAGTCATGAGATATAACAGAAGTGATCCAAGACTCGCCCTGCCTGCCAGCTGCTTTGGTGTTTCTGTCCTGGACCCCCCACCCAACATTCCACAAATGATGTCCTCAGTTAAGTCTGTTTTTTGTTTTGATATTGAGAAATTTAATTTAAAGGTTTTAAATTGGTAGGCTAAGAGCCACTGTAGTTTAACTTTCGGATATGAAAATTTTATGTGATGTGCTGACGGCTCACTCGAGTAATGAATGTAGGATGATTTAAATTTTTGTTACTTGCATGCTATGCCCTGAATATAGGAAGTTGCTTTTGTGAGTGAATACTTATATGTATGTAATACTGTTGTGAATTTGGAATGCGTTTTAATATGTGTGTTGAATTTAGTTAACTACCATTACAAGCATTTGCATACTAACTACATGTAAACTACCAGCATTATCTTTAAGTAGGGATTTTCAGGACTTTCATTATTTTGGTCGGATAGAAGACATAGTACTGATTAGAACTCTAATTAACCTGTCTTTGACTTTTTATCCAACTGACATGTGAGTGTTTTGAATCCAGAGCAGCTTTATACTTGCTCAGTTGTACTATGTAAATCCCCACCAAATTGCATTCACATTTTCTGAAATTCTTAAATAAACTGAAAATAATTTTTAGCACAGTTTCTGTCATTTGTTCATGCATGTGTTTTATTTTCACTCAATGTGTCCTAACAGATTTTCCAGGTCTGGAATTATCTACTTATAAATTTATGTCTGTGTAATGTTACTACCTGGGTTTTAATAACTAGCTTTCTGAACACAACGCACTTACGATTATTTTCCTGACTATTCTACTATTCGATCAGAAATTGACTATAGATTAATCATGGTTAATTAATTAAATTGAATATAGCTAATTAAAAATAAAAATCACACGACATTACTCCCTTCGTTAATAGTAATTTCAGTCTGTCTCCGTTCACTTTTGTTTTATTCTCTCCACAGACCCAAAACTTACATCTCGGGTAATATGTTTGTAAATTGGAAGTCAAATATTGCGCCCCACAGACAGCTCTCTCTATTAGCACAAGATATTGCACGATACCTCCACGATCTTGTTTGGCATTATGAATACCGCACAATATCATGAAGATATCGTAGCAATATCGTGCGACATCTTGTTCTAATAGGGAGTCAAACCAGAGGTGTTCTCCCCTCCACTCTCCTTTACACAAAATGGCGTGATTTGATAGGAATCTACGATCTAACAGGAATTTACGTTTTTGATGTAAATGCTAATATCGAAATATTGCTTTTGAGTTGTTGTGTGAGACCGATAGACAGACATAATTCCATAATTTTAAATGGAAAATTGACCCTGTTCAGATAAGTGACTTCACTTATTCTGTTTCGAAGGGCTGTTATGCATTATTTATGATCTTCGGCTCGTATTACTGCACATGTTAGACTATATCCTGACATTTTGAGAACATCTCCAGTATTTCGGAATCGGTTCAAAAGTCAACAAAATGGTGTGATTTGATAGGAATCTACAATCTGGCAGGAATTTACAATTTTGATGTAAATGCTAATATCAAAATATTGTTTTTGAGTTGTTGTATTTACAGACCGATAGACAGACATAATTCCAAAAATGGATAATGTCCCTTTGCAGATAAATGGCTTCACTTTTTCTGTTTCGACGGGCTGTTATGCATTGTTTAGGATCTTCGGCTCGTATTACTGCACATGTTAGACTATATCTTGACTTTCTGCGAACATCTCCAGTATTTCGGAATCAGTTCAAAAGTCAACATATTACACTTTGAAACAGATAAAAGAAATCTGATTCTTTCATTATGTTTGTGATGCTCCCCTTTCAAGTTGACTCCGACAAGCTATTGATTCTGGTAAAACATGACATTGAAACATTGTTAGAAATCGCTTTGTACCAAACAATCCAAAAAATGGTAATTTTTTACCTCAGGGAGGTCTAAAACGTGGAAATCCATCAAAATTTGATGTCTAATTTTTTGACGATTACATTTTCTCTTTGTTTACCTCGTAAAAGTTACATTAAATCAGTAACTAAACTTTTTTTTATTTAAATAACAGTTTTAGGAAACATTTTATTTGAACTTTTATTTTCGAATAAATTTTGATTTCGATTGTTTGCTGCATGCTTTCGGTACATTCTCAATCAAAACTAGTTTTGGTGGTAAAATTTTCAGAAAAGGGAAATGATCGTGCTTAGAAGTGAATTGTCTATAGCAAACAGACAATGCAAGTTAAAAGTAGATCAGTGAATGACAAAAGATTTTTAAAGAGCGAAAGTAAGGTTGATGTAAAGGAACCCTACAGTTTTTTTCCAGAATGGGAAATTTTTTAGACAGCTCTTTTTTCCTTCCTTTTTTCCTTATTTGGGAGGAGACAAAGCTCCACCGTAGTGATGAAAAGGCAAGAGGAAGAGTCGCTAAAAGAATCAGAATTCGAATGAGTGTCCCACCTAAAGAACAAAAACGAATGTTCAAGCAACATTCGCTCACGAAATGGGCGAATTTTCTTCACGAATGAAAACGGAAGGGTTTATTTTGTAAAAAGGGAACATTGTGGCACGGGAGGGTCATACCTAGAAGAAAGGAAAAGACTTTTCACAATATAGCGCGCCAGAAACAATAATAAAACGAAAAAAAAATAAATAAATAAAATTGTTTCGAATAACATAAATAAATCTGTATAATTAAGCTATTTTAATAAGTTAATTCGTTTTCACGATGCGTTGAAAAGGTTTTAATTTTAAATGAGACACTTTATCTCTCATTTTTTATTTTCAAATCAAAGAAATAAGCAGCGATTCGAGAAAAACTTTTTATCCGAAACTCGAAATTCAATTCAGTGAGCACGTCTGCAGTCCCCATCGCCTAGCAAAGCAGGTAAAAGCTTACGAAGGAAGCGAGAGGTAGGTATAAGTGTATTAATTATTTTCGTGACATTTCATACACACTTTTTAATTGTATGCAAGTGTGGCAGGAAGAGCTCGCCTTTCGAGTCTTTTGGCTTTTGCTGAAATCTCTCAAGAAGATTTTATCACTGTGGTCTACACGTGATGTCTACAACAAACTTATCAGTGTTTTAACACCTTATTATTCATCTCTCTTTGCTTAAAATTAAAATGCAACAGAAGGAAATTTACTTAAGTGAAATGTAAATGAGAATGAGGGCAAATGAAAAGAAAAATATACTATAAATACATAAAATTTTAAGTACTATCCAACGAAAATGAAAAAAATATGAATCAACGTATGAGTGTTAATGCTTGGCGAGATGGCTGAGTCTTTTCTTATTTTTTCCAAACGTATTGTATGAATAACTTCGTGATACTTATTTTAATTTTTCTAAGAATAAGAATAAAAAGTATTTTTAAAAAAAGGGAAATAAAATGGCATTTTGTTATTAACCGGATGAATCTTTATAAAAAGAACGTATCTCGTCGCTTAACAAGCAACACCACCAATCTCAATTTTTTGAAATTTCTAAGAAAAAAACTGAATTTTCCGCAATAAATGGCAAATATTTCTGAATTTTTTCACATCTGGTTGGAACATGTGGTCTCATGTTCAAATTCAGTTTTCTCCTTCCTCTTTGAAATTTCAAAAAATTGAGATAGATGGTGTTGCTCGTTAAGCGACAATATCTTCTATCTCTCAACCCTGAGGGTTTGTGTTGCTAACGCTCAAATAAATTATGAGTATTTCTTTAATCTTTTTATTTACAGTGGAACTTGGTTTATTCGAAGTTGATGGAGCCACAATAAAATATAGTTTTATCAAAAATTAGAGTCAAGAAAAACTGGGTCAAAAAATAAGTAAAAAAAAGACAAAACGATGCGTTTTAAACTAAAAAAGGCTGTAAAGATTTAATTTTAATTTTTAAACGTTTTAATAAATAATAATAAATGAATAATAAAGTAAGTAATTTTAATAAATAAAATAATACCAATTATAGTTAAAAATGCAATAATTATAAAAACGGAAAATTTCAAGTAATTTTAATAACCAAACAGCATACAGCTCTTTGGAAACTACAATTGTAGAATAAAACTTCAAAAGAAACATTACAATTCACATCTAACATGTTAATTTTTTTAAAAGCGTGAGAGATATTTTATCGCTTTTTGGATTGAATATATTTTACAGGAAAAAAATTCTCGACTGAATTATATGAGACTTAAAAGTTATTCTCTGACAATCAGTAAGGACACAAGTAACGGACGTATTTAACTAAAAATGAAAAAAAATTAGAAATAAAAACAATTTTTTGCAATTTTTAGTTTTGACTTCACATAAACTAAATATATTCCAATTACAGACGGTATTTTAGCCTTATGTTAATAAGAAATTCAAGAGACCAGAGAAAACCACTGTATTATAAATACAAAACTGCCTATATTGAAATTCTTTCCAAGGAAATTGCAGCTGAAGTATTGTAATTTATTTCAAAGAATTAATTAGTGAAAAATGTTTTCCTTCTATTATAATTAAAATACGGATAGTGGCTCCAAACAGGGACGTACCCGACGACATAAAGAGTACTAAAAAATATGATACATATATATATATATATATATATATATATATATATATATATATCATATTTTCGTATAAAAAAACGTTCATATATATATATATGAACGTTTTTTCTATCCGATCTTTTTAAAAATTGAACAAAATTAATAACAAAAATCTTATGAATCAAAAAATGTTAATGCAAACCAGTATCCTGAATGCTTAACATAATAACGTTTGTACCGGAATTCTCACTTTTCTCTTTTCCATCGTTTACTCTGAAGATTTTTAGCAATCATTTCCGAAAGATATGCACAATCATTACATCTTAAAATACTAAATATTAATTCATTGTGCTAAAATATTCAAACAAAGTAGCTAGTTTAGTATCATACTATCATTTTTTCTCTAATAAATGTCTATAAGCTGTAAGTTTGCGCGTGTTCGAAATATCTTCACAATTTGATTCATTTGATCGATCTTGAAATGAATCAAAATATATCAAATGTTTCAAATCTACACCATTTGATTCTTCCTTAACTATTCTTTTTATTTCAATATTCAGTAGAGTCTCGATTATTCGAGTTTCGATTGTTCGAGTTTTCCATAAATCTGAGTTAGTGAAAAAAATCAGTTTAACTCACAAATAATGACCAAAACATACACAAAAACACGTGAAAGAATTACTGCATCTGGTTTTTATTGTTGTTCGACTGGTCATATGTCCACTGCGCACCCCGAAGTCACCTGCAGAAATGCCTCCTCCCAAAGAAAACGGGATATATATAAGATGTTTAAACAAACACAATTGACAATTATTTTAAGATATAATTAACCTGTTGCTATCAGCAGTAATGTAATAATATGTACGTACATTTTTCATTTAAATAACAATGAAATTTAAAAAATGCTTTTATTTCCATTTATTTATTTATTAAATTTTATGATTTCGATAATTCGAGGTAGGCCCGGTCCCGTCCACCTCGAATTATCGAGACTCTACTGTATTAGCTTTTTTTCTAGGGGGCTTTATATGGGGCAGAAATGATTGAGGGCCATTGCGCCAGGGATGCATGTTTTTCTCGGAGCACATGGACTCAGGGGCCCACCATCTCCGATAATTACAGTTAATTACCGTTTAGCCTAAATAGAATTTTGATATAAACCTAAATATTAATTTACTGAATGAGGATTTTAACCTGAAAAGGAACATTGTATTAGTTCACATAAGATATCTCACTCAGCATTCTTTGGACATTCATTCATTCATCCATTCGTACGTCATAAAATTTACTAAAAAAATTAAGTTAAACGAAAGAAGATAAATTACCAAGTAGGCGGACCTATAAATTATTCTTACCTGATTTTTTGCCGTCGGTCTTTCGCTAAACGGGGGGCTATCTACTTTGTTGCGTTTTTGATTTATCGTGTTCACAAACAGACAGACATAATTCCAAAAATGGTAATTTCGGCCTCAGGGAGATCTAAAACTAAGAGGTTCTTCAAAATTCCGAGGTCAAATATTTTGAAGATTACAATGCTTTATCTTTGTATACTTGGTGTATAAAAAGAAAATAAAAAGGACGAAAACTATGGAAATAATAAGCCATTAACAGAATACGGTCGAAAATTGCGACGTCTGACTCTCAAACAGGACTAAAATTGGAACATGGCGTCGAATAGAATTATTCTGGCATACGAAACGATTCAAATCAACGTTACAGAAATCTAAATGAAGTTATTCCTCGAGACAAAATCAGAAACATAGAAATGAAAAAATAATAATTAAGAAAATTTAATTTAGAAGATTTTTTTATGCCATGCATGCGCACGTGGAGGGGAAGTTACACTGTTTGGAATGCAAATGAATTACTAGTTTATTCAGAAGGTGAAAACCGAAGAGGAAGTATCTGAAATTTTCTAATTATCTAACTTAAATTTCTAAATATTGAACTTTTTTAAGATACTTCAGCAGATGTGGAAATTGGAAATTTTAATTTTGGAAAGGGCAATTAATTGGTTGTTGCAAGTAAAGCATGTTGTATCTAGGATACAATTTATGACAATCAGAAGAATACTAAGGCCTTCTTCGTTTAAGATTATTTAACTAAATAAGAAGCATAACGGAATTTTAAACATTGAGGATTTGTTTGAAAATAATCTTTTTTTTCTGTCAAAAATGCGTCCGATTAGTATTCAAAATGAATCATTTGATTAGCCCAACTCAAAGCATCTATTTACAGGATAAAAAAATCGATATTATCATATTCATGACTAAAAAAAATTTAAATATGTGTGACCTAGGCCTAATTTCTTCAAAAAATTCTATCGAACGATGAAAGATTGGTGAGATGGGGCAGCCACAACATTTCGCCTATTGTTTTAAGTATTGATGCGAATAGTTATGACAAATAGGAGCAATCCATGACTCATTGAATAAACATAGTTAATTGCAGAAATAAGTCTGGAAGGATCTCTTTACAGAGCCCAATGTTTGAAAGCTCAGTTCCTGTCGGCATCTGAATGAAATGAAAAGAAACAATCCATTCCATTTTCAATAATAAAAAAAATCGACTATTATTTTAAATAGTGATATAATTAATTAGTGATAGCTAATGAGAGCAATCGATTAATCATTGAATAAGCATTGGTGAAATGAATTGTGAAGGATAGTAGATAGAAAATGAGAGTTCAGCCACATGAAGGGATTCGGCTGGTTCCTGTGGTTCTGGGGGCCTCTCTCCTCCCCATCCCTTCCCTATTACTTCTCAGATAAGGAATTTTCCAGATAAGGAATTTTCCAGATAAGGAATTTTCAAGATAGCGTTTCAAGATAAGGACTTGAGATAGTGATTTATTTTTGTTATCGGTCTTTCGAACTTTGAAAATTTTCACAAATGTTTTTAGGGACTTAGGATTTTTCAACATCCTTTTACTAATAATCTCTCTCGCGCGCAGATTTGCATCAATTATAACTTATCATTAATTAAAATAAAGCAATTAAAAATAAAATAACATAATAATTTGATACTTATAAATTAGAGAGAATATTTTTCACAAGATTAAGCCCAATCCACTTCTTGATAATTAATTATTTTTTCGGACTTTGAAAATTTTTCGAGTGTTTTTAGGGATTTAGATTTTTCAACATCCTTTTAATCTCTCTCATAGATTTGCATCAATAATAACTTAACATTAATTAAAATAAAGCATTTAAACATGAGAATTGAAAACTTTAAAATTAATTAGCAGGATCAAGCCCAATCACCCGATGCATCTTAAGGACACATCGCCTCAATCCAGTTTTCTCATGCGATAATTAAACAATTTTCAATCATTAATTAAGATTAATTAAAATTTATGTTAATTATTTAATATGTTAATATTTAATTAATATATTTAAACATATTTCTTTCGGACTTCGAAAATATTTCAAACTTTTTCCCACTCATTGAGACTTTCCCACTCAAGGGAGAATTTTCTCGGCTGTTTGAACAAAAATTTCTCGAATTGATCTTACAATCTTATTTTATTTTTATTTTAATTTTTTTTCTTCGTGCGAATTTTTAATTTGTTTTCAGGAAAAATTCAAAATCTTACTCATTTTTTTCTTCTCTTAAATATGAAAAGCTTACTTAGATACTAATTCTCATAAAATTTGTTTTATAAGAATAATTTTTCTAATGAACCAGCTTCGATTTATTTTTCTTTCATAATTGAAGTTCACTTTTTCGGGTGTTTGAGCTCATTTTTTCCCATTAACAAACACGATTATTGAATATTCTACCAATGAAATATAAGAGCACTAAAAATCTCTTAGCTTTGAATAAGTTAGCGAAATGAAACCTATAAATCCGTTTTTAACTGTTTCGAGAATAACAAAACGTTAAGTTCTTTACAAGTTCGAATTATTTTCTTAAACTTCAAAGTGTTGGCATTATTCTCACAAACTCATATTTTTCCACACTTTAATTCCTTTAACATAGATTAATTTAATTCTGCTTCAACCATTCTAATTTGGCATCAACCATTCAAGTTCACTTTTTCAGTTGTTAAAGCTTATTTTTTTCATTAACAAACATGATTATTGAATATTCTATCAATAAAATAAAAAAAGCACTAAAAATCTCTTAGATTTAAATAAGTTAACGAAATGAAATGAAACTCAGAAATCCGTTTTTAACTCTTTCGACAATAACAAAACGTCAAACTCTTTGAAAGTTAGGTGGAAATTCGAATTATTTTCTCAAACTTAAAAGTGCTGGCATTATTCTTACAAATTTGTGTCCTTCCACGTTTTAATTCCTTTAACATTGATCAAATAAATTTAGCTTCAATATTATATGCCAGCAAAGAACGTTTAATCTCTATTCTATCTATAAAGACTTTGTGATTTCATTCGAATATCAATGAAAAAGATTGCATTATATCTTATGTCCCACTGGTTATCTTATCTTGAAAGTTTAGAGAATATTCAACATAGATAATTCTTATCACGAATTCTTTTCCATAGATAATTCTTATCACGAATTCTTTTCCGTTAATCAAGCGATTGTCACAATTTCCTTATGTCACACTTAGAGTGGATCTTATGAAAAACGTGT
>BGPR01047127.1:0-11867 GCA_013235015.1 Araneus ventricosus
TATATATATATATATATATATATATATATATATATATATATATATAGTTATATATTTTTTAAACCATTAAAACTCAAATAACATTTTCATCATATACACCTATTAAATCATCTTTTAAAATTAAGTATAATAAACTATATAACCTAATATTATTCACACAATGAAATACAGAAAGCTAATAAGATTAAAAACTATTACTATGAGAAAGCCAATCCAGATATGGAATTCCAACAATCAAATGCCAATCGACCTGAGGAATCGATTATGTCACATTATTTCGAAATTTATAGACGCCAACCTTCTGTGAGAGCCAATTGTTGGAGGAAAAAACAACAAATATAGGAGTAAATCTCCAAAATATGTTAAGAAAAGAGCGAAAAAGAATATATATAAGAAAGAGCGATATATATAAAGATATTTTGCCTTTAGTTACTTAAAATTCAGAAATCAAAGAATGTATAGGGAAAATCCAACAAAAATCGTTTCCAGGGGATCGCAATTAAATCTGACATGTTGGATTCCAAATATTAACAGGTGAGAACTAGTGTCCTATTTGATGGGTAGTAATTTTGATGAGAAATAATTTTAATTACAGGACAAAGAAAAAATAACTTTGATTGTTTATGTTTAGTGTTATAATCAATGTCGTAGCTGCAACTTTTGTCGCTCAGGCGTACTTTTAATATGCTGCCCTTCCTTTACAAGTTACATATGGCACCTAAACCTCAAAGTAGAAAAAAATAAATTCCAAGGGGTAAAAACATTTTATCAATAACGTAATTCATCGTTTGATACCCTCAAACTGGTTGCGAAAACGCGCGTCCACCACCAATATTTCTTTCATATATCGGCAATTTAGGGGCTGTCCATAAACGATGTCACACTTTTTTTCAATATTTTTGACCCCCTCCCCCCTTTGTCACAAAGTGTCACACTTCACCATACCCCCTCCCTCCCCCTTGTCACACTATATTACATAAACATACACTTGCAATTCAGAAACAAAGCACTACGTTATAGATCATATTTCATATTTTATTTTTAAACTTTAACTATGTGTTTTAACGACATTTTTGAGCATAACAATAATAATGATTATATGTGTACTTATTTTGTATGAAATAAGATTAAGGTTTACGACAAAAAACCTAATTAATATACAATAGTAATAAAATATTATTATAAAAGAGCAATTGTAAACAGTAGTATTTTGGAATTTGAAATAGAATTTGATATATTTTGCTTTAAATCTTATCTTTACTTTATGAACACAAAATACTCTTAAACAGGTTGAATTAAAAAAAAAACGCCTCAATAAGATCAACCTGTATGTGCCACTACCAGTTCTACCACTCACCCAGGTGGGGCGACGTATCTTTTGATGGACATTTCAAGGGTGTTTAATGGTGAAGAATTTCTGCTGCTACCATATTCTCAGAACCTACCTTGAATGCCTTCTTCAAAAAGAAAGGAATATAAGTGAAAAAAAATCACATCCAAGTTGTTTTAGCCCCGATTAAAAAATATCCTCAAATTCTGGTAATTTCAAAATGACTTCAAAATTTCATCTGCTGATTTTGAATGTTTTTATTTTAACCAAAATGTGTGATGTCACACTTCTTGTTAAACCCTCCTCTACCCTTGTCACAAACTGTCACAATTTTACGAACCCCCTCCCCCCTCCCAAGCGTGACATCATTTGTGGAAGGCCCCTTACCGCTAAAAGGCGAAAAATATCCCTTACATTAGTAATTGTTTTGGTAAAAGTTAAGTCAGCCGTTCCTCCCCACATAGGATTGCCGACTTTTCGTCGCCAAGAGCAAGATGGCTTGGAGATGTGAGGATATTTGTTTTGCGTGCGCAGTGAACATTTCATTGTTGCCTTGAGGACGCAATGCCTGCGGCATCTCAAGTCGGTTCCGGGCAAAATTTTAAACAACAACAACAACAAAAAAAAACATCAGCGACTTCGCTTTCAGCAAAGCGGGGAAATAGTATCTTCGCTTTTTCATTGAATGTTATGAATCTAGGTTTTTAAAAAAAATTCCAAAAACGAGAATTTTAATTCCAAACGATAAATTTCAAGCTAAGTTTTATGCAAATTCGAAGAAATCGACCAATGAAATCGCAACGCTGCAGCGGGATATAAAAATATAACGATTCCTGCGCGAACAAGACACGAATAGGAATATTCCTGCGCAACCAAAACAAATGTTCTGACGTCATCAATCCGTCTTCTGCTTGGCGGCAAGGAATTGGCGAGCTAAAGCGGAGAGAAAGGGCTTTGCACCGTAAACTTTACTTTAACCATTTTTTTTATGTACACAATGATTGAGCGAATGCCACTGCTCTTCTCAGTTAAAAAACCGTTTTCCTGTGTGTCTGATTTTGCCACACGTTTCCTTTTAGCTACGCCACTGGTTAGGTTTTTTAAAAATATGTATTAAAACATATTGTTACAAAAATTCGTTCGGTGTGTGTACGGTGAAAACAGTCCGACAAGCAGGATAACGGAGATTGACACTGTAAGATCCCCCAAGATCATGAGCGACCAGTAACTGTTTTCCCATGCCATGGGTCACTGAGCAGAGCAGGTGTCTCGGCGGGAAGTCCAGCCTGTCCACAATGGACATCTCGATAAAACGCCGACAAAGAGAGCCGGGAGTCCAGCCTGTCACCGACGGACTACTCGTTAGTGGAAGTGATTGATAGCGTCATTTAGCTGCAGCCTGAGAACCCGCTTGCGACAGGAAAAGGACCAAAAGGTAAGGAACCAATAATGGCTCGCTGAAATAGACTCCACTTACAAAATTGACGAGGATTCGTGGAGAAGCTTTTTGACCGCTCCCCCAGTGGGAGGGAGATGAGGGTTAAAAAGAAAGAGAGAATTTTGGAAGAGGACAGAAAACGAGCAAGGGCTCGTTTTTCCTGAGTGATGACAATGAGAGACTGAGGACTGAAATCTCGAGTCCGGTCGACGGAAGACCGACATTTTTCATTTAGGCCACTCGTAGAAGTGGGCCTGTCTTGGTTGTGTGCCAGAGTAGGCTGAAGGAGTAATCGTTTATTCTATTAATTTTCATAATTTTCTTATGTTTAATCAAGAACATTGCTCAATAAAACTCTTGCACGCACGTGCTAATTAAAAAAGAGTATTTCTTGGCTCTGGACCTTCCTCCCCAGAGTCATTAACTGTCAAACACGTTACAACACTTTATCCTCGAATATTCTGGAAAACACGAAGCGCAGGTAACAGGAAAAACAGCACTTGCACAAATTAGCAACACAAACAGGCAGCAATTCACTAATAAGAACAGCAATAGCACGAATAGCGCTCAGTATCAAATAGCTGACCAAGTCGCAAGACTCCAGAGAGATTTTTCGAACTCCGAAGACATTCAAAGACGATTCAACACGTTCCAAGTCGATCAAAAACCGTCTTGTGATCCGAGCACGGCTCTATTTATAGTCTCCCAGACAGCCCGTGACATCACATGGAATCATCTGGATAAATCCGGATCTCGGCCTCTAATAGAGATATGGAGAAAATTCCAGTTCTCTTGAGATCCCACATTTCGTCGCCACGGTCGGGGGTCGATGGCTCCATTCCCATACATATCACTGTAGAACTATCTTCCCAGCCATAAGACTAACATTGCTGGGAAGCGACATTCCATCTTCGTAACATTATGGTATTTGGAAGATACCATTAATGGAGTCAATTCATATGATATCACAATCATGTGGCAAGCGTCACGGCTCATGTCATTTAACATCTTACTTCACATTGTTTTACGCTTTCTCATTCATGACGTCAGGTCATTCGTGACGTCATAGCATTTTTTCGCCTACCAACTGCAGAATGGATTCCAAAATTTAACATACTATGGATAATGTGGTCATGAACTAACGCCATTAAAAACAAAAATATTTAATATTCTTTTGATGAATGCAGCCACTTACAACACTTTTAGAATAAAAATCAATAACCCAAAAAATATTGTGATATATCTAATATATAAATTAGCAAGTAAATGTAAAATATATTATTACTAGAAAATCCCCCGTCATGGTATGACGGGTGCAAATTGCCTCTTCATTCGAGAGATTTCCCGTCAAATCTGACGTGTTTAAATAGATATATATGCGAGAGAAATGTTTAATATTGATTGAAAACAAATAAAAAAACATAAGTTATATGACAGAAAATATTTTTTTATTTACATATTTCTTTATTCAAAAAACCTTTTGGTAAACAACATTCCGTGTGAAGTATTTTTCCTTGTACTTCAGATGTCAAAGAAACAAAGCGCGTTGCCAGAAAATATCATCAAATTATATCATCACTATTGCAATAAATAATCAAATCAATAAACTATATCACGCGCATGATATACTACTGATGTAATTTACCACTTTCTATTAAGAAACGGAAATTAATTTGAAATATAGGATTAATATAATTTAAAATTTCTCGGGAACTATTGATCATAGCGAGATAAATTTTATATCAATCGATAGAAAATTGTATTTCACTATTCAGAGCTATTAAATTTGAATTTAGAACGACAATTACTCTTTTAAATTTAAAATTACTGAAATTTAGGTTCTCTAATAATGAAATAATGCTGTTTAACGTCTCGCAGTGCTATGGCGCGAGTTTTATTGTTGGTGACGTCGGATCGATACCGAGAGACAGATCTGGGCTATTATATTAGTAATTTTTTTCAATTCTTTGTCAAGTTAAATTTTTTAATAATCGTTACACATGATGAATAGTGCAAATTTTATGATTCAAGATTCTCTCTTAGAAAAATGTATATATTTCTGAGAGATACAATGAAGAATGAAGAAATGAAATGATTGTGGAAAAAAAATTCACCTGTCTCGTCTATCACGCACTAAGAAATGTGAAGGCAATGATAAAAGATCGAGGGTAATGTAAAGAATTTATTACTGTCCTAATAGTTTGAGCGAAATGATTTTAGGCGTTCACTTTTTTCTATTAACGGAATGAAAAAAAGCCTAGGGGAAAAAATAGAAAAATGTTTCAGTCCAAAACATAGATGAAGTTCATTGTCCTGGATTTTCATACCGCACAATCCATATAATATGTTACAAAAAGCCGATCAAAGGTCTTTGTATTTATTACATTCAAGAATTGAGTCTATCGAATTCTACGGTGCTTTTTTTACTTTCTCGTGTACGAAGTGTACAAAGAGAAAGTATTGTAATCGTCAAAAAATTCGAACTCGAGATTTTGACGAATCTCCACGTTTTAGACCTCCCCGAGTCCGAAAAACACAATTTTGGAATTATGTCTGTCTGTCTGTGTGTCTGTCTGTGAAAACGATAACCCGAAAACTATGAGAGCTACGGGGATGAAATTTGGCATGTGATCTTTAAACATAATTTGTAAGTTTCTATCAAATTTTGGACAAAATCTGTCTATCGGAAGTCTGCCTGTCTGTCTGTCCGCGGTCATGCGAACACTGTAACTCAAAAACTTGAATAGATAGATGGATAAGATTTGGTACACAGTTTTATCATCATGAATGTAGGTCCTCATAAAATTTTAGGCCAAATCCGACAAAGGGTTGACTGTCTGTAGGTCTGTATAATCGCATACTTGCTTTACTTGCGTACTGGAAGCAATCTGCGCATGCGCAAGCTATTCAGAGAAAGCGAACGAGGTCATTTTCTCCTGTTTTCGCTCGCGCACGCCTCGCATTAGCGGAGCTTGCTAGAGGTGATAGAAAATAAATATTGTTAAGTTTTAATACATACGCATCTCTTTGAATATAATTCTTCACCCAAATATTTTACAATAACTATAATCTACAATGAAAATCCTTCCGATAGTCATTGCATCCTGGGTTACAGTAGGTTCGAATTTTTTTATCCACGCAGGGGGAGGTGAAATGACAAATTTTTGAGAAGTATACGATCAAGTTTAGGGGAGGCCACTCCCGCTGGTTAACACAAGCAAAATCGATGCTTTAATACTTTAACCTTTTTTTATATATATTTTAAGACAAAATTTTGCAGCCTATATATGATCCGCGGAAAATATCTTTGCGGTTCTAGTAATACAGATTGTACACAAATGAAATGACACATTTCAAAAATTAACAAAAAAAACCCTAAAAATGTTGGTTTCTTTTTTTAAATAAGAAAGCATCTCAAAAAGTCATTTTTCACATAGGTAACGCGGCGTTACGCCATTCTAAACTTGTTACAGCGAGAAAATTCCGTACGCAATAGCTACCGACCAGCAGAAGTCGATGCGTGTTTTCTGGTTTCTTTTCTTAGTTTTTCATGAATATCACTAAAACTCTCCAGTTTTCACACTACATGTGAATTAACAACTTAAAGAGCGTAAAATTTCCTACAAATAAATGCTTTTATTTTTCTTCCAGCTTTAATATTTTCGCAGATAATGGCTTTAAACAAATTTTTGATTTCCAGTCATTTACGACCCCCTAGACCATCGAAATACGAGGCATGTCCGGAAAGTAAGTACCGTTTTGGAAAAACTCGCATAAAAAATGTTTTTTCAAAATAAAATTTATTTTTACATGAAAGAGCATTTCGTAAACTATTTTTCTACATAGTTACTACCATTGTTCAGACATTTGTCATAGCGAGAAACCAACTTGTCTATACCCTCTTCAAAGAAAGATGCCGCCAGTGAAGACAGCCACTGCTAACACCGTTTTTTGCGTCGTCATCGCTGTCAAAGCGCCTACATCTAAAATCACGCTTCAAGTTCAAGAACAAACCCAAGTTTCATCACCGGTTACAATTTTGTTTAGGAATTCATTGCCCTCTTCACTGCATCGGGTACGAAATTTCAAAGCACTGCCAAGTCACTTCGTTTTGTGAACATACGTAAGCATTTTCGGAACCCAACGGGAACACAATTTGGGATAATTTAAGCGATTTGTGACAAAAACAGTTTTTGAAATTTGTGGAAACTCATCAAAAAGCATTCTTATTGTGAACCGTCTGTTTTCACGAATTTTCTCATTCACTTTTACACCGAAACCATCATTGACTACAGAAGGTCGCCCACTACGTGCTTCGTCATGACCATTGGTGCGTCCATCATTAAATTGTCGAACCCACTTTCTAACCATTCCATCAGTCATTACATTTTCACCATAAATCTCTACAAGTTGACGATGAATTTCAGCTGGCTTAACTTTCTTTGCGTTCAAAAACCATATTACAGAATGCACTTCACAGTCGGCGGGATCGGAAATCGTCTTAAACATTTTGAACGCTCACTAACACATGTAAACACAACACAATCCGGCTACAATGGCGTCAGTGGACAGACAATGAACCAGAGACACGTGTGCACATGCGCGGAACTGCGACACTAGCGCTGCGGTGGCGGTAGAACGAAACGGTACTTACTTTTCTAGCATGTTACCTATCTGAAAAAAAAAATCTTTTGAGATGCGCTCTCACTTAAAAAAAATTCGTCGTTCCAACATTTTTAGTTTTTTAAAATTAATTTTTGAAATGTGTTACTTTATTTGTGTATACCCTGTGTAATAAACATATCAAAGGAACAGGTTATCCCACAGGTGATTATAAGGAAGCACACATCTTATCTTCTTAGGATATGAAAAGGGGGAAAGAGTGTTTCTACTTCAGGTTATATTGAGATTTTATCCAACCATCGTCTAAAGAATAATCAAACTTTGATAAATATTTATGGTATAAAAATTGCAAGGAGAATATTTTAATTTTAAAGGTGGTTTGTTGCGTGATTTTAAATCTTTGGAAAGCAACTCAGCTCCGCTTCCGTTTTTTTCGATAAATACAAAATCGATACCTAATCATATGCAAATGGAGACTTGTGCAGTACCGATTTCAAAATAAAATTCATTAAACTTGAATATACTAAATTTCGCACATATTTGTCTGCCGGCCTTAGAAATACTGAAATAAACTTATGTGAAATAATTTGCATGTTTAGAAATACTTGACTGGGTGCAATTATAAAAATAATCAAGAAGACAAGTGCCAAAAAAAATAATAATCTCCTCGAAAATCCAGAATTATCCGCATTCTTATTGAACCAATCTTGAAAATAATAAGCGATAAGATTTACATCTAATTCGCTGGCTTCAAAAAGATATTTCTGACTTGGTATTTTATTCGCCTATCAAACCAGCGGGAGTGTTCTCCCCTAAACTTTCTCGTATACTTCCCCCAAAAGGTGCCGTTTCCCCTTCCCCCGCGTGGCTAAAAAAATTCGCACCTACAGTTATCCAGAATCCAATGACTATCAGAAGGTTTTTCATTATAGTGATTGAAAAATATCTACGCAAAGAATGAAATTCAAAGAGATGCGTAGCGATTTTCCTCTCTTACCGGCTCAAGGACAAACTGACGTAATTCGCTACTCCGTAATGAAATTCCTCTCCGTTCTTCCAGTACGCATGCGCGTGGAGATAACGGATTCTCTTCAAAAGTAAATTATACGGACCGACAGACAGTCAACCCTTTGACGGATTTGGCCCAAAATTTTATACGGACCTACATTCACGACGATAAAACTGTGTATAAAATTTTATCCATCTGCATTTCAAGTTTTTGAGTTATAGTGTTCGCATGACTTCGGACATACAGACAGACAGACTTCCCGTTGACGGATTTTGTCCAAAATTTGATAGAAACCTACAAATTATGTTTAAAGACCACATACGAAATTTCATCCCCGTAGCTCTCATAGTTTTCGAGTTGTCGTGTTCACAGGCATACAGACACACAGACATACATAATTCCAAAATTGTGTTTATCGGACTCCGGGAGGTCTAAAACGTGGAGATTCGTCAAAATCTCGAGTTCGAATTTTTTGACGATTACAATACTTTCCCTTTGTATACTTCATATATGAGAAAGTAAAAAATAGTAATAGAGTTTCATGGCTTAACCAAAAAAATCGTAACCCGAAACGACTCTCCCTCCCACTTATTCCATTAACCAGGGTTCTATTGTATTATAGTTTTGCATGAAGATTCTGATTATGTATCAAGACATAACAAAGCAAATTTCTCAATTTTCCTTTTATTGCTAGGGCTATAAGAGCGCATATCCTCATAGGCAAAGCGTGAAATCTTTTCCGTTCCCACGCTCTCCTGAAAAGTTGGCCTAACGTGACTCGCGTCTGTCTGGTTCTGAGGTACAGAAGAACTACAAAGTATTAAACTGACGTAAAGAACTAACTGAAGTAACGTAAAGAAATGGAACGTATTCAGCTGACGTAAAGAACTAACTGAAGTAACGTAAAAAAATGCAACGTATTCAACTGACGTAAAGAACTAACTGAAGTAACGTAAATAAATGCAACGTATTCCATCTAGCTATTCAAGTTTTTGAGTTATAGCGTTCGCGTGACCTCAAACATACAGACAGACAGACTTCCCGTAGAAGGATTTTGTCCAAAATTTGAAAGACACCTACAAATTATGTTCAAAGACCACATACCAAATTTCATCCCCGTAGCTCTAATAGTTTTCGAGCTATCGTGTTCACAGACAGACATGATTCCAAAATTGTGTTTTTCGGACTCAGGGAGGTCTAAAACGCGGAGATTCGTCAAAATCTCGAGTTCGAATTTTTTGACGATTACAATACTTTCTCTTTGTATACTTCGTAAACGAGAAAGTAAAAAGGCGCTATTGTCATCCTTAAAAAGCTCATGTCTTCGCGTTCGACTTCCTGATTTGGACCGGGGCTTTTCCTGCGTTCCTTTTGTTTTTTTCCCTATATTATAATTGTTATGGAGTGGCGGTGAAAACTCAGACCTACACGAACATTTCAGTGCACTGGAGAAAGAGTTGGCTGCATTTGTGCTGAGTGGGCTACGTTTACAAAATTCCGTACGGCTTCGGCCAGATCGGAGGAGCTTTTGTATTTGATACATTAGCTCCATATACATATTCATCTAATTAAGGAAAAATGGTGCAAAGAAGATATGCAACGTATTAGGAATAAAATAATACAATTTAATTTTTGTGCTTGTTTTATTACTTTTCAACGTAAGCCAAGCCGATATTTTAAAAATAATCCGACATTGGCTTATGTATATACAGTCAGACCTCTATTTAACGAAGTCGCTAAATCCCGAAAAAAAGTTCGTTATATGGAAAATTCGTTAAATAGAGATTCACCTTTTAAAATACTTTAAACTGCACAAAGCAGATTTTAAATTCATAAACTCTAAATATATTATTAAACCAGCGGGAGTGGCCTCCCCTAAACTTTCTCGTATACTTTTCAAACATTTGTCATTTCCCTTCCCCTTGCGTTGATAAAAAGTTCGAACCAACTGTAACCCAGAATGCAATGACTATCAGAAGGTTTTTCATTCTAGACTATAGTGATAGTAAAATATTGAGGTGAAGAATCGTATTCAAAAAGATGCGTATGTATTAAAACTTCGCAATATTTATTTTTTATCAAACTCGAGCAATGCCAGTTCCGCGTGCGGAGAAGAAAACAGGAGAATAGCTTGCGCATGCGCAGAGATTGTTTCCAGCACGCAATGTTTGCTTCCTTACAAAATCCCGCCGCCAGAATTCGTTTTTGGCAAACTGCCAAGTTTTCGAAGTATCTCTTCTTTGCACAGGCATTTCTACTATTGCGCATGCGTTTGGAGTTGGAACAAGTATGCGATTATACAGACCGACAGACAATCAACCCTTTGACGGATTTGGCCCAAAATTTTATACGGACCTACATTCATGACGATAAAACTATGTATGAAATTTTATCCACCCAGCTATTCAGGTTTTTGAGTTACAGCGTTCGCATGTTATCGAACATACAGACAGACCGACTTCCCGTTGACGGATTTTGTCCAAAATTTGATAGAAACCTACAAATTATGTTTAAAGACCACATACCAAATTTTATCCCCGTAGCTCTAATAGTTTGCGAGTTATCGTGTTCACAGACACACACACAGACAGACATCATTCCAAAATTGTGTTTTTCGGACTCAGGGAGGTCTAAAACGTGGAGATTCGTCAAAATCTCGAGTTCGAATTTTTTGACGATTACAATACTTTCTCTTTGTATACTTCGTATACGAGAAAGTAAAAAAGTAATTAATCACTCCTTTATTTTGTAAATTAATATATATTTATTTTATATATCTTACCCATCAAAAAGAAATCTGCAAGGAAAACCAGAATAAAACAAAACATTGTCCGGGAATACACAGTATTTTCAATTTAAAAAAAATAATTTTATATTAAAATTAATGAATTTTAATGACATTATCGCATTTATTTCAACGAGTAATTTTAAGCATACATTACCACATGTGTCCTTAAATTTAATTACTAATAAAGTTCGAGGACACAGGACAGCTCCATTGAGAGTGAAAGGGGGATATTGAAAGTTTTATCAGTGAAGTGGACAGTGTGTGTGTGTGGGGGGGGTAAAGGTTACACCTCCTGGATGAAATGAAAACAATGACTGCGATTTTACTGCTCTCGATGAGTTAGGCGACTGGTAAACCCAGTTCAAGGTCATTGATCACCACAAAATGTGTTAAAAGAAAGAATAAGTTTAAAATATTCAGAAATATTTTGAGAAATAGGGAGAAAAAAAATATTGCATCACAGGAAAAAGTTCGTTAAATAGAGAATGCACTTCGCTATCTGGAGGTTATTTTACGAAGAAATTCGCAAAATGTTCTTGGTTCTAAAGAAAAGTTCGCAAAATAGAGAAATTCGCAATATAGAGGTTCGTTAAATAGAGGTCCGACTGTACTTATGTTGGTAAATCTTATTGCTGGATATTACTTGTAGATATTTTTACTTGCAGCTCACAAAAGCTTT
>BGPR01047128.1:0-11866 GCA_013235015.1 Araneus ventricosus
TTAAACGTGACTAATGTGTTAAACGTGACTAATGTGTTAAACGTGACAAAAGAAATTACATTCAAATTCTACTTAATGGCACTTTCGATATTCTGAATAGTTTCTATGACATTTAGATTTTCTAATTGTTTTTAATTACAAAAATTCTTTCAATATATAATCTCGAAGATATTTTTAAATACTAGTTATAATAGAGAGGCTATGTATTACACAGCTGGGAATAATTAAGAAATGCACACGCTTTAAAACCCTTTATAATAAACTCACCTATCAAGTTAATCACGTGTTTTGTCTCTTCATTTGAAATATTTATTTCAGTTGATTCTATTAGCGTCCCATGAGTTGCTTTAATGAGCAGCTTTGCTAATATAGTTTCTTATTAAAAACTGAGTAAACTCATAAGACTTCTTGGAAGTTTCCGAGTAGTTAAAATTGTGCTCATGCTATTTCACTTAAATCTTCCATCAGATGAAAGATTTCACTTACGCTGAATTTTAATTAGAGATGTTGCAGTAATCATTTCTATGAATATCATGTTCTGATGTTAATGGGTTGTGACATTATATTTGAAGGCTTTCTAGTTACTTATTAAGTCTGAACTTATCTTACATCTTCTGGTCGTTTTGCTTTGAACAAATAGTTGGAAATTTTTTCAAAAATGTATTTTTAAAATGGCATCTAGATATTCCTGAATATATTTCATATGTAGAAATTTAAATCGATAAAGAGATATAACTTTGGAAATATTTTATTAATTTTTTTCAGATAAATAACTGACTTTGGCAGAGCACAAGGGCGTAATTGACACTATATATCTGTTTAACTCGCTCAATAACTATTGCAAACTTATGTAACGAAAATACATTTTCTTGTTAGAAAAATATGATACAATCCCCATACAGTGAGTAATTAATGAGGTATTTGCAGGAATTTTCTGCAAAAACTCCTTGAATTTGGGCTTTTATGAATTGCTAAAATATATTCATCAAATAAAAATGAGTAAATAAATATCACGTAGATTCTTTTTGCAAAACAATGTTATTCTTTTTTACAATCTTAAGAGCTTATAAAGTTCAATTTCGAAACATGTATCTCTTAATTTTAGGTTCGCTTGAACGAATTTATAAAGATAACAACGAGAATTTCATATAATTAATGAATTATGCTTGTTTAATTATTTATGTTTTGCTTATTAACAAATAATAAACGGCCGTTTCATTATAAATAAAATATATGGAATTCTTGATTTCAAGCACACTTCAAAGAAATTAATTGGTTTTTTAAAGAATTGTTTTTAGTTAAATAGACGCTGAGAACACTTTTGTACTGAGTTTAGCGGCCAAGCACTTACCGCCTCTCTAGTTAACAATCAAGACTGAAGTCAAACTGGTGAAACTTAAAAAAATATTAATTTTTTTTAGAAAAATATTTTATATAAAGTGTTGTGTTAAAGAGTGTTTCTTCTCTTTCAGCTTTTCATTAATAGTTCAGCTAAATGTGAAATACAATTATTTTTTGCGAAAAATTTAATTGTCCCGCTGTTTTATTAAATATTAAAAAATCAGCTAATTGTTAGTCTTTTGACTAAGAAAAGAGTATTAAAGAAGATAATCTTATTGAGTGTACCTTGAGGGTAATTTTTTGTATTCAAAATCCTTGGAACCGTTTTAATTTTTTATTATGCATTCATATGGTTTTATATAATGCACGCATTATAAATAGTAATGTCTATTGAATCCCTTCTTGCTGTAAAATATCTTTTTCATATCAAAATGAGAAAAAAATTTTATAAAACCTTAAAAAAATGGAATCATCTATTAATCATTATTTATTCATAATTCAATCCATGTCTGGAAAGTTTCTCTAACAATGAAAGCACCAAACTTTCCTCTAAGTGTAGTTTTCCCTCCAGACATGGTCTGGAGTAAACGGCAGAAATCTCTGAACCCGCACAAAAAATTTTCTTGGGATTTGTTGAAGACGTTAGTTATGACGCTTCAGGATCATGCAAATAACTTCAATTACAAGGGGAAAAGGCACAGAGCCTCGAAAAGTCGGTTGATTATTTTTAGAATTTACTCGTTAAGAAAAAGGGAGGCGATAATTCCATAGAATCCGAGAGCTGAGGCTTCAGCACGGACGATATATCGCGCATTTCATTCTAACTAACTTTCAAAACCGAATGAGAATCTTTAAATAGTTCGTTGTTTAACTGTCAAGTGGATAAAGAAAGATTCCGCGTGAAGGCCAAAATGGTGAAAAATAATTTTTAGGAAAGGAGAGCCAAGTAGTAAAGATATTGATTTGTAACGATTTTCACAATTTCCATAAAATTGTTGGAGGCAGGTATGGTAAATCTGTGTTCTGAATAATTGAAACGTTCAAGAACCTATTTTGTTCCTGTCAGAGCAAATGTCAATAGTATGACGTAGATCTTACTCAAAACTATCGATTCCCTTTCCCGGTAGAATTTAAACTGCTAAATTAAGTTTTACATTAAAATATTACCATGCTGATTAAAATAGGGCGCATTACAAGAATATTTGGGCTTGTGGAAATTATATCAAGGTTCACGATTTTATCCTTCTAAAACTCTTTTGTCTGTTTTTCAGATTAGAAGGCGCTATCTAAATCTAAAATGGGCGCACCGATATCGATGTAGGAAAATAGCGTTTAAATTAGAAGCAGGCCCAAGAGCAGAATTATATCTAGTGTTCTTCAACATGACCTCAAACAGTTGGAAATGTTCCGCAGGTAGTTTGTCCAAATTTGTCGAACCACAGTAAAATACAAAATAGATATAAAAATACTAATTAACCAGTATAATCTTTATTACTCATTAATGATAAAACATTATATTAAAACTAATTATTTAAAACCAAGGCAAACATTCAGGATTTTCAATTCTGTCAATGACTTTTGAAGTCGGATACCGCGACATTAATGGGAAAGTACTGTTCACAAAATGCTTATGAACACAAAATGCTTATATATACATTGCGACAATGGCCGCTTTTAACAACTTTCTGACGGATTTGTGGCCAGGTGGTGCACCATTGGAATAAATAAACATTTTTTTATCAGTTGTTCCAACTTCTGCGTCATCCCCATCAGTTGCGGTGGGTGTTTTTTGAACAATTTTGTCGATCGCGGATCCCCACGATTCACAAGTTGCTTCCGACACGGGAATAGAAATATTAAATACTATCAATTTCATCAATCTGAGGATCTCTGATTCAAGCTCATTAACGGCCTAATAATGCAAAAGCAAGCGGAGAAAACGTGTCCAAAGCTGGTTCCAGTTAGGTAAATGAGCAATACTCGTATTCCAGGAACTCTGTAGTTCCAGTACTTTCTTGTATACGCAGCTTCTTCATCCACAGTGACGTCAGCCCCGACAATGGCGTGGCTTTCTCGTGAGTCACGTGATGAAGGAGAGTTATTTTTGCCATTGCTCCAATCTCTGGAGGCTGCGTTGCGCTAAACGTGAAGAGAGAAGGCGTGACATAAAGAGCGCCTCGCTTTGAGTTTTCTGCAGAACATATCGTGTTTTTGTGTGTGTGTGTGCGCGTGGATTTTTTAAAGGATGAAATGTTCTGCAAAGACCGCGTTTGTTCTGCGACGTTCGTCGCACTTTTAAGCATTTTCTACTTCCAGGGAAGCAGGAAACTAATATACATTCTTTTGGATGAAAAAATTAAGATAATTACAAAGCAGCAATTAGTTTTTTAAATGTAGGAAAGATTTAAATACAAAATGATTTTGATTCGGAAAAAAATTAATTATGTTCTCGAATAAAGCTAAAAATATTTAATCTTAGCATCATTTTATATAATTACTCTATTCACATGACGGATAGCATTTAATATATTCTATATAATCTAGGACGATAATATTAATAGCGTTTATACTAACATGCAACTGAGAATTAATTTGTTTGCATGTGTCATCCCCAGATTTACTCTTGTAAACAGTTAACTTTTCTCAATTAATTATCAAAAAGAAAAACTTTATGATTAATCTTTAATTTATTGTAACAAATTTAATATTATTGTATTTACTATTTAAATAAGAGATTTTATGCTTAAAGAACGAAGCGCAGAATCAATAAACATGATTTGAATACTAAAAGCAATCAAATTATGAAATATAATTATTTTCCCATTATGCTATTTTAATATTAGTTTTAAAAATATAATCTCTTAATTTAGCTACAAATAATATTATTCATTAACTGGCAAGAGAAAAAAAATCTAAAATAAAAAGGAGTCCATTAAACGGAAAGTTTTAAGAAAGCTTCAGAAAACAGTAATTCTAAAGAGCACTTCTGAATAGCTAAAATTTATAACTATTCATGATTTCTTATAATTATGATGTCCCTGAGTGAATATGATTCGTAGTTAAATAAAAACTATTATGAAGGATGATCCAGAAACCGGGGAAAACGCTAAGAATCAGAAGTCAACATACGATGAAGGGACAATTAACATACACCAACGGGCAATTCTGCGCATGTGCAATGTGCTACACAAACTATTCGGGATAATGTGTGTCCATAAATGTTTGTTTGCTAATCTTAATATGCTTTGGCCCTTCATGTATCCATGACTAATAACTTATGAGTTTTGAATGTGGGGATAATCGAAATCAAAAGTTTACCACATTTCCCACGTGGAGCGATACTATCTGTACCTAAAGTGTACCTAAAAACCCAACATAAATGCTGCTGAATACTCTAAACAATATATTTCCTTCTTTGGCAGTTATGTTCCCGAACCAGTGGCGAATCCAGGGGAGGGGCTATCGGGCTGCAGCCCCCCCAGAGCTAAACCAAAATTCTTGATTTAATTTAAAATCACTACAACTGTTTGATCTTAATTTTAATTTTAAAAAAATAGCAATAAAATCGGTAACCAACGTCCTTTCCTGACAGGTTCCAATTTTCTACTTTTTCGTCATTCCACTTGCACTTGTAACGTTGCCTCGGTCAACATTTTTGTGGCTATTTCATTGTATTTTTTATTAAATTATCGAAAGTATTGTAGTGTTCTTTATGATTCTTATTGTCAGGAGAGGAAAGCCTGTAAAATTAAAGTGTTTTGGCTTATGTAAGACATGAGGTTTGACATGCGTCACTACGATACAAAATTTTTATGACCTCAGACCCCCCAGACCCGAATCCTGGATTCGCCACTGTCCAGAACATTGAAGCCAATGCTCTTCCAAATATCTTATCCAATAAATAAATCGTCCCATGAACTATAGAGCCATCTGGTAGTGTTGAATTTAAATTTTGCAGCGAATAATTATTTCTAGTTTCGTAACAAAGAAATCCTGTTCTTTTTTATCCTTTGTGTGTGAACGACACCTTTCACTGTTTATTCATAACAAAATATTGATTTTTTTTAATGTTTTTCTCACTTTAAGTAACTCTGTATATTCGTAATGTCTTTTTATTGTGAAAGTGAAGTTCTATAGACATAATTTGAAAAGAAAAGAGCATTTCAGTGAAACCATTTCTTTTCCTAAAACAAGAGAAAGGGGTTTCAATTTTTTTTACTCTCCTTAAAGCATAAAAGATACTGCTTATTTTTATTAATTTTCAATGAAATTTGATTTCATAGAACAATTTCAAGGCATATTTTACTAAAAATAAATCATTGTGTGAGATATATTTTATTAGTATAAAGACGTTTATTAGACATGTTTCCCTCATTTAATTTATTAATTTTTCTCAATGAATTTACTTAACAATTATTGAAAAATTTTATAAATTCAATTAATTTCGAATCTTTGTCTTATTATACCACGTTACTATATAGAGTTTTTAAAGATTTTTAAGGAAACATGTCATGAAAATACTGACATTTCTGAAACCTCTCTAGCTTCTACTTTTCCTAAATCGATAGAAGTTATTTTCGAAGTTGAATATCGCATTTCTGATATAAATCTTATTCATGTACTTATAAAATTCTCCCTTATAGCAAGAAAGCATTTACAATTTTTAGTAAGAACAGTTGAAATATCAAGTAACATAGTGAGCTATTTTAGAAAGCAGGGAGACGGAAAAGTAATAAGAAAAACACCATCCTTTGTAAACACTTTTAGTTAACTTGATATGTTTGTAAAAACTGAATTTTGCAATGGATTTTTATTTCTTTTCCTGATATGCCAGATCTCTGAAATTTGGTACACTTGCATTTCCTTGATGTCAATATCTTATTTTAACACTAGATTTAAGGCGATTTCATGCACGCACATAAAAATAACGATTAAATCACTCAAATTGACGGGTCCCGTAAATCTAGTGTTTTATTTTATATAGTGTTAGTGATTTTCTGAACTCAATAATAAATTAATTAACTAACCCAGATAGCACGTAAGTTTGCATCAAGTTTGATTTTGACTTGATATTAGCTTGTCATAGCAAATTTGACGCGTCAAATTTGAAGCGAACTTGTAGCAAATTCGCCGTGACAACTAGCGCCACCTCCTTTGCAATGCACATTTGCAAAACAAGCTTGATGCAAAGATAGCACAAAGAGATAATTTTCTTTGTCTCTGTTTAAAAAAAACATCCGATTTTTAATAGTATCTCCTAGACCGTCCTTCTTTTTATTTATTCAATAAATCAATGATAATTTGTAAAAAAACTAACTTTTTTATAAAAAAAAATTTTGAAACATTTTCCATCTTTTTACTAAAAGTTTTTACTTTAAAGAAAAATTGTCTTTTTCTTAATGTTGAAATTTTAACGTTTATAAACAAAATTAAATCTAAAAAACAGTCATTGTTTGTTGAACAATAATAACTAGACATTTTGTCCCATTTTAAAGTAATTACTTTTGAACTCTAATTTCATAATTTATTCTACTAGCAAAACGTAGTTATTAGCGAAAATAGCTCTCTCTTTGACTTCAAATCATATTCTCAACTCAAAAAATTAATGAAATCAAGAAAATAGTTTAAAATAAATCATACACGAATCAAATCGAACAATGTATTAGCGAAATCTATCTTCTCCTCTCGTAATCGAGCTGGCGGAGTGGTATCGACGTCTGGCTACTAAGCGGTAGGTCGCGAGCTCTATCCCGGGTTGTGTTCGTACTCTGTTTTTGCTATAATTTGCAATGAGTTTGCACGGAAAACTTGTGGCAAGCTTGCTGCAAGTTCGTTCCATGGTGACTTAGAAGCTTTCGTTAACTTGCTGCAAGCTTGCAATCTTGTCATGACAAATTTGTGGCAAGCTTGCTGCAAACTAAAATCGCTATCTGGGAATTATGTTAATAATAAAGTTTAAATAATTATAATATTTATAATAAAGAACTCTAAATTAAAGACCATAATATAGAAAATAATTAAAGTAAAGAAATATATCTTCTTTTAAGTATCATAATAAAAGCGTCTTTATAAAAAACGTTTTTTATCATTATTTTCCAAATATACATAAAAACCAATCTGAATTTCCCGTGATATCTATAATTTAATGCCATTTGACTATAAAAGAAAATAAACTGAACTGGAATGTTTAGTGGTGGAACATTTGACAATAGTAATAAAGAGATAGAGTGGAAATTCTCAAAACATTTCGCAATTTCCTTCTGGAAATTTATTTTTTTCAGAGCATTTTAGTTTTAATATTTGGAATTATTAGCTAATTTTGTAAAAATGTTCTTTTCCAATCAGAGCAAATATTTTTTCCCAATTTTTTATTGGAATTGATATAAATATTAAAGTAATTGATCATCTCTAAGATAAAATTTATGCCTATTGTATTTTAAATAATAATCTGTTTAATAATTAATATATTAACGGTTAATTAATAATTCCCTCGATGATATAGGGTGGAATATAATTAAATAAAGCCAGAACTTTTATGAAAATGTGACAATAAAGCTCATTTCAAAATTCAGCGATAATTTTCTGAAATATTAAAATGTGAACCTGAAAATAAGAGAAACCGCAAATAAGGTTTCGAAACTTTCACCGAATTTCAAATATATTTTTCCTGTTTATAAATTTTTCCTTTCAGGAATATATAAGCATTTCTTGGAATTAATTAGCGGGAAGGAAGCAAAATTAATTGATAAAATGAACCATAAAAACTCGTATGCATGCATGTCTGTTATGAACATATATTCCATACTACAAGGGGGGGGGACGAATTGGATGTCCTTAATGTTTTGAATCCTGTAAATCCGTTCACCGAAACTATTTTAAAAGCCGACATCCATAAATTTGCCAGGAATTTCGAAATCGAAGCTTTTCTATTATTCCTCCAAAGAAACCAAACAAAAACTTCACTGTGGGAAAGAACTATTTGCAAAACACATACTTTCCTCTTTCTTCTTCAGAAAAATAGGATTGAAACCAAAAAGAAATGTACGCTGCAGCCACACAGTATGACCTTTAGCATAAGCTTGCCGAAAGACGTGAGCCACTGATTCCCAGTAAAGCTGCAGGTGATCCAACTTGACCCTAATGACTCGAAAAGCAGAATATTTATAGTGACTTACGGGGAAAATGAATAGAGGCAGCAACAGCACATGGCCTCTATCTCTTGATCTGAAAAACGTTTCCTGCATTTTCAATGAGCGAAGGAAAAAGAAAATTGCCCTGTTTAATGGGCATAGATTATTCATCGAAAATGGCGAATGGTTTGAAGCAATCATTTAGTGTTATATATGTCCTATTTGAAATCTATTCAAGAAAGCATATTTATTCATTCGCTCGTTATTTATCGAAATATTATCGAGCGTTTAACGAATATTTGATTTGAAGATAAAATGCTATGCATTCACTTGGTAAAATTCTTAATGGATCCAATTTAAAATTAGAAAATTAAACAAAACAAACCACTAGTTTGAGAATGCAATATCAGAAGAAAATGAAAATTTATATTAAACAGTGATGATTTTGTGTATTTATGGATGTCAATTCCCTCATTAATTTACAAATGTTGAATAAATGAAAACATTTGAAAATTGTATATGCTTAGATTAGATTTTTATATATATATATATATATATATATATATATATATATATATATATATTTGTTATTGTAGTCGTTAAATGATTAAACAGGCCGAGTTAAATTCTCAATTTCTTTTTATTATCGGAGAGTAACGGAATGTACGTACATCTTCGTTTAAGTTTTAAGCCAAAAGTGAACAGAAGATCCCTGCTTTTTTTCAGGTAGGGATTTAACAGATAGACATGTGATCAAAGTGAAGGGAATAATAGCTATTTTTAGTATATTACGTAAGTGTTTTAGGGAAAATGCCTGGCGGCAATAAGTCGCTGATTTCGCGAGTTGTGTGCGCGTGGAAACAATTAGAATACTCTTTTAGCAATAAATATGCCAAAATGAGAGATTTAATATACCTCCAGAGCGGGAAAAGGACGAAAATGGAGTTTTAGAAAAGTGATTTTTGAATACATTTAGACTTTAAAATATATAATATTAGAATTTGAAATAAAATTAAGTGAGATTATTACAATTTCCCCCCTCCGCAAGACGCGTGTGTGCGCCAGAGCACTTGACACACAACCGTATCTTACAGGGTTGCCCAAATAAGAAATTAAAATTTGAAATAGATTTCTTAAGAAATTTTCACTTCACTTTATCATAAACACGAAAATAATTTCAAATGTACTTTATAACAACATTAATATGAACAAATGTAAACTCTTGTACTTCCTGTAATTCTTGAAGATTCTTGATACCTGTAAAAACTCTAAATGTAAACAAATAAAAAACATTGATATATAATTCTAAAATATAAATTGTTTCAATTTTTTTTTTCTTTTCTTTTTCAGAAATCGGGAAATTTAAATGTTATAAGTGTCGTGATGGTAGTATGGCAATTAAAAATTATGACTTAATTTATTTTTTATATAGTGAAGAATTTTCTGTTTAGGTAGAAAGATACGATGGGACATTATAGCCTGCAGACATGAGCATTTTTTGTTTTGATGGTCAAACTCTGTGCTAATCCACATCGCAAAATCCCCTGAGAAAATTATTTTTTCTTTTCTTAACAACCTAACTACACTCTCAATCTGTTATAGCAGTCGAAAGAGTACAAAAACTGATCTCCCGAGGCCTCAGAATGGAGGGAGTTGGCGTTATTATTTATTTTTGTTCGTTATTTATTTTTCTGAGTATAGTAAATTTTTTTATTTACTTTTCTTTTAAGTCATGTAACATAAATTATTTGCCATACTCCGACAAAAGATTTAAACCTAATTTTAAACAAAATTAATTTATGAGGCAATTCAAATTTATTTGAATTATAAAATTTAGGGTATTTTAAACTAAGTTTACTTTATAAACATTTAAGGCCATTTTTTTTAAAGTAGCATTTCCTATTATAACCATAACCGAAAGATATTATTTTCAGATTCGCATGGGATTTCATTTCAAAATATAATAATGCAGAATAAAAACTATGTACAAGTAATAAATCAAATTTGCAACCAGAACTTTGCATCGTAATACTCAAAACTTTTAAGTGAATATTTCTTACTCTTAATAAAACCTCTTATACCTCCACATTTATTATAGCATTGATATTAGCAAAATAAATTTCAAAACCAAAACAGGAACAATTTCACTTTTTAAATTAATGTCAAAAATTATATCAAATGAAACATATGATTAAAAACATAATAAAACCAAACTTTTAAAATTAATATTTCTTTGTAAAATATCTTATATTCAACATGAATACCTTAAATTTCAAAATTTAATATGGACACTGCAAATTTAGTTTCAAATCACAAACACTTTAAATTTTTTTCAAATGCAATTTAATATCAATTTATGATCAATCACAAAATATAAATCAATACATAACACCACCAAATAAAAATTTTTCAAATAAAAACTTAAAATCAATTAATAATCAAAAGTGAAGAATTAAACAATTATCGATAAAAGCTATATTTTTTGGTGCACCACTTCGATTCATTTTAGAATAGATTCGTAGATTTTATTTGAATCAGCTGCAATTTTTTAAACCTATAACACAGGGAAACTGAAATTATGCAGATCTTGGCGAAATTAGTACATTATGTTTTATCACTTATTGCGCAAAATTTTTTCGATTTGAAGAAAATGCACTTGTACACAAACTTTTCTTTGATATTATCTGTAGCCGAGAGCACACTGGTTGAAGACAAAATATTTTTTTTGGAAGGGATAATTTTTTTGATGAATTCTTAACGCACAAACACTTTTTCCCCGAACGCTGGCCATTGAACATTTTCTTTTTCGCTGAAGAAACTCAGGCTTCGCTTTAACTCTAGACAGGCGATGAATTCTTCTGGAGTAGACAATCGATGACAGCTAAATTACTTTGTATAACAAATGTGGCGGAGGATTTGACTTTGCATTACGGAATTTTATTGCTGGCAGCTGGATTTCTGGACATGAGGAAAAGTACGAAGAATCTGGTGTTGATTTTTCAGGAGGCACTATTAGAAGTTCCGATAAATTTGTAGCTATTTTTGCAGCCATTGTTTGTTATTTCCCGTCACTCTCCATTACGTTGTTTCGTTTATAATTTTTACATTTTAATTTTTTTTTCTTTTTCGCCGTGCAGTAATATCCTGCCGACTCTTATAATGTATTCGTTATTGTAGTCGTTAAATGATTAAACAGGCCGAGTTAAATTCTCAATTTCTTTTTATTATCGGAGAGTAACGGAATGTACGTACATCCTCGTTTAAGTTTTAAGCCAAAAGTGAACAGAAGATCCCTGCTTTTTCTCAGGTAGGGATTTAACAGATAGACATGTGATCAAAGTGAAGGGAATAATAGCTATTTTTAGTATATTACGTAAGTGTTTTAGGGAAAATGC
>BGPR01047129.1:0-11865 GCA_013235015.1 Araneus ventricosus
ACAAAGAATTTTCTTTGAAGTCTAGATTTATAACACATATAAATAACTTGTGTTATTAATTGATACGTATGAAAAGAAATTTATATTTTTAACTTTTAGTTGACAACAATATAATTTATTAATAATAAAATATATTAATTGTTCGTGAATTTTCCTGTACTTCAGGTATATTCCACCTATTGGAGAAGTGCAAATTCCGATCGATGTAGATGCCTCTTTGTCATCATCTTTCACTCTCTTAGTCTTCTACGTTCGAGAAGATCGAGAGACAGTTGCAGATACTCAGAAAATCGAAGTTGAAAAATGTTTCAAAAACAAGGTATTCTCTGATTACTTTTATCGAATAATTAAACTACGGAATATAAAAGATATTGATTACTTTTATATATATTATATCATTAGATTATAGTTTTAACAAAATTATCGATTTTACATTTCACATTCGAAAGATTTGAAATCTATAAACTTTGTTCCGAAACATGTTTTATAGCTTTAAAATCTATAAATGTCATGAACCTTTCTCAGAAAATTGATTAATAATTATATATGACTAGACTCTTTTAATAATAAAGATGTTTAAACTCAATATGAGAATTTTTTTAAATTCTTTTTTTTTAATTTGTTATACTGGTCGGAGCACCTAGAAAACAGTGAACATTGAATTTGACCTGCTTGTCTTAAAAAAAATTTCTAAGTCCTAAGATTAATGTCTTCATATATTTCTTTATGTATTACAAGACATACTTACAAACCCTTCCTCTGTAGTTGGTGCCCGCAACTTTAATTCTTGCTCATGTTTCTCTTTCTCGGAGGGTCATCAAAAGACTCTACAACCATTGGGTTGAGTCGACCCTCCTGGGTTATGGAATGGATTGGAATTCACCCTCAGAGAGTAACTATTTTTTATGTCAGGTTACCATTGATTTTGCAAACCCTTCCTCAAAGAGTAACTATTTTTTTATGTCAGGTTACCATTGATTTTGCAAACCCTTCCTCAAAGAGTAACTATTTTTTTATGTCAGGTTATCATTGATTTCGCAAACCCTTCCTCAGGGAGTAACTATTTTTTATGTCAGGTTACCGTTACCATTGATTTCGCAAATCCTTCCTCAGAGGGTAACTATTTTTTATGTCAGGTTACCATTGATTTCGCAAGCACTTCCTCGGACATTGATTATTGTTTTATTTCAGGTTACCTTTGATTTCGCATCTGACTCGGTACAACCTGGAACTCCCGTCGCTCATCGAATCACATCTTCTCCGAATTCTCTTTGTGGTATCAAAGTAGTGGATAAAAGTGTTACCCTTCTGGATTCCAGCGATCAGTTGACGAAAGACAGGGTAAATTTCTATTTTAGTAGAACTTTCTTTTGACTGTGAATATTAAATTAATGTTTTTTTGTTGTGGTGTTAGAACACATGAGATCCTAAATTTCTAATTAGTTCTGGTTCAATGATAAATTCCTTTGAATACAAATATTATTTTCTTATTTAGTGAGTATTATCATCTTCGTAATTTGTATTTGGTTCCGCTCTATATATGTTTAGTTTGAATACGAAAATATATTAATACGGTTTGTGAGTGTATTAGAATGCTTTCCTTTTATTTCCTTCTTTTCCATATACAATATGTTTGAATACAAATATTATTTTAAGGGTTTTTTGTGCTTGTATTAGAACACTTGACTTCGGAATTTGTATTTAGTTCCATTCGTTTTACAGATCTTCCAGCTTCAATCGAGTTTGAATCCACCTTCATATTACGGCTCTAGCAACTTTTGTAACTCTGATAAATCTCAACCGGGTAAGTAGTGTTTGCGATAAACGTATCCAATTTTTTCTCAAAATGAAATAAGTCGTTAGCTAAGAATAATTAGATAAGAATAATTAGTATCATTAACCGTAAAATTGATTCTAAATTGAACAACATTTTTTTTAAAATCTAGCTTTGAGATTTGACTAACTTGAAAATGCATATTAAACTGACATTGAAAGTAATCATAAATTAATTTTATGCAATCCATTTTTGTTTTCTGGTTTTCTGAAAGGATTTCAAAAGAAAAATATACCGTCGTGCTGTAAGAAAAACGTAGAGTCGTCTTTGGACGCGAAATCTTCTTTGTCTAACTAATTATAAATATTTTTTTTAAAAATTAATTTAAAAGATTGTTCACTATGTTTCTCTACCTTTTCTCACACCGAACACTATTTCAGAATATTTAACGTACAGCTAGATTTCTTTTCTTTTTTACGGATTAAAGAAGGTAGCGCCATCTAGCGACACGATTGTGACTAAGTCTTTTTCACGAATACATTTCGAGAATGTTAGATTTCAAGAGATTGACACGAACGAAGTTACGAAGCACTTTACTATATTTTTGAGGCTCTAGCAGAATATAAGATGTAGAAGTCTGTAAATCCATTCTACATGAACAAAAACAAACTGCTCACATTTCGTTTGTTCTTATTAGTTATTTAAGCTAAATTTAAGAGGCTCAATAACATGGGATCTATGAAGTTCAGTCTTTAAAACTGAAAAGTTACAATGATTTTGTCTCCCTGATGATGGAAGTTGAAAAAAAAATCTTCAATTATTTTACATTTCATTGAAAACCGTGTTAAAATAAGTCAATAGAAAAGAATCATAATTATTTCTCTTCACTATACGGCTAAATTAAATACAAACACCATTTTGTGGCGGAAAGAGAACTTCTGCTGTTTGTAATCAATTCTAGATAATGCGTTTAATATCATACTCAAATCTTTATACAAAGTTCTCAATCTTCTAAGGATTAGAGACATTTCTATTCATGACTAATAGAATTTCTTTGGAATCATATGCGTGATTTTTTGAGATAAGGAAGGCAACAATCTTATTTCAGTTAAAAATCTACGTCAGATCATATATTATATTCTAGTTAAGTATAGAATACTGTTGAGCAACGGATTCCGAGACTACCACTTTTGGACGATTTTACACCGGAAAGGGGTGTCAAGCAATGAGTCATATGAGCGCATTTCCGGAGTTCTTTGTTAGATCACGCTCAGTAAAATGTAAGCATCACCCTTCCCTTCTTCATTTTCCCCCTATTTTCATGAAAATAACTCCTCCCGGCGCATGCGCAAAAGCGCGGAGGGTATCCGAATCCGTTGCTAAACAATAGTTATATATAGTTTCAGATAGGTTTGAGGTATTAATTATAATATTTAAAATAATTATTTTCAATTATGCAATTCCAGTTAACATGGCATTTCATATAAAAAAACAATCTAACGTATAAATCGAAGGCTATGCCTATTATATTTTCGTCAAATTTCTTTTATAAAATCTTCAAAATGGTGTATTTGTAAGAAATTTCGGTACTTACGTATTAACGCCACCGAGGCTACAGATTGGCGGTAATGCGCCAATAAAGAGCAATCTTGTTTACAAAAACCGCCAAATTGGCGTTAATACGTAAGTACAAAAACCGCCAAATTGGCGGCACTTAAAAACCGCCAAATTGGCGTTGATATGTAAGTACAAAAACACCAAATTGGCGGCACTTAAAAACCGCCAAATTGGAGTTAACACGTAAGTACAAAAACCGCCAAATTGGTGCCACTTGAAAACCGCAAAATTGGCGTTGATACGTAAGTACAAAAACCGCCAAATTTGGCGGCAATTAAAAACCGCCAAATCTGTAGCTTCGGTGGCGTTAATACGTAAGTACCGAAATTTCTATGAGATGCTCAACAGTTTAATTTTAACTCTCTGAACCCGGCTAGAATGAAAATTTCATTGGCTCAAAACCTGGAGTGAATTTTCGCTCACACGAACAGAATGGAATCGGCACGTTCTTTACAGAAATTCCAGGAGGTCGACACCGATGGTTGCCCTATCAATTGCCAACAAAGAAAGGAACTACATTTTTCCTAAAAAAATCACCCATGCGCCCGAAACCGCCTGAGTCCTCCGGCTTCTGCCGAACGGGCGGTTTGAGGCGGAATAGGGCTCATAGGGTTAATGCTTATGCTAGTTTTGGCGATAAGTAGATGCTATCTACAAAAATGCGTTCATAAATATAGTAGTGGTTGATGAAAACGCATCATTAACATGCTCTATGGATATGGAATTATAAATTAAAATTGGACAAATAATATTAGTGAAAAGAAATTAATTTTTGTCGATTCGCGGTAGGAAAACAAGAATGTATCATTGTTTTTCCACTGTGCTATCCTTCAAGGGATTTCGTCAGCTTTGTATATAAAATCCGGCAAAATCTAGAAAGGGTACGTTCAATTGGCCACTACCTCAGTTGTTAAGCTCACGATTTTAACCAGTATTTTATGTGCTGTATTAACATCAAGATAATATTTTCAAGTCATACGCCACAAAAAAGAAATGGCAATTCATGATTTTTAAATAAAATAGTTTCTACAAGTCTGTGTTCAATCTCTCATTGTCCTTTGATTTTTTTTTATATAATTTTAAAGCAGTTTTCAAAACATGTGGATATACTTCAATCAAAAAATGTACTTTTTGTAGGATTAGAACCATCATCAGGAAATTCTAAAGTGAACCCAACAGATTCTTTCTATTCATCATCATATGAAGACTCTTATGCTGCATTCCAGGTAACATTTATGCCGTGTGGAGAAATCCGTCTATAATATAATATAATACACATTGCTACAATTAATCATTTTATATTTCCGTCTCAAAAATAAGTGTTTTAACTTAAAGTTTAGCAAAAATTTAAGTATGAATTAAATTTAAATTTCTAACACTTGCAAAATAGCAACACCGACAACTATTATCATATCCCCTACATTAACTGATATAGCCTATTATGATATTCCGATATTTAGAGTCAAGATATTTTAGTATTTTGATACTTAGAAACTTTAGTATTTTGATACTTAGATACTTTAGTATTTTGATATTTAAATATTTTGATGTTTGAATACTTTAATATTTAGATATTTTGATACTTTAATGTCTTATACCACACATACTAAAACAAGAAAAAGGTGCTCGAACGGAAACAAAAATACAGATATCAGAATTTTGTTAGCAAAAACTTTTACTTGACATTTTATTAAATTTTCGACTAAATTCATAAAATGTTTACAAACAAATAGTAAGTTAAGTGTTGACTGGCAAGTTTAAAAACCCAATTTCGACATTTGGTGATTACTAAAGTATTAGGTAGATCTTAAAACAAAAAGAAAATGAAAAAATAACCTGGCAGCGGGGGGGGGGGCATTAAAAAAAGTAAGAAGATATTCCCCAGATTTTAATAAATCTAAAATAAAGCATTTCTCCTCATATGGTTATAGTCTATATCAATAAAAACTCTGCAGACGTCACCATATCGAGTCAGTTATTTTTACGATTTGGTGACAAACACTAAAATTGGGCAGGTAATCTATCGCTAGCGTATAGCAAAGTTTCGCCTGCGATTCTGTTGACGAACAAGTACTTCATAAAGCGTCATCCACTCCTGGTTGTAAAACTGTGTAAAGGAAGAAAAATCTCGAAGTCCGTACTACTCTTTAATTTTTATTTCCTAATTTTATATTCCTTTTATATCAGATTATTTCTAAAACATGAATATGAAATATTTGCTAAAATTTCGAATTTTTATCCTATGTAGGACGCTGGATTCTTAGTGATTAGTAACTTGGTTCTGTTCAGTAGACCTTGCTCAAATGGCGGCGGAGGAGGAGGATATGGCGTGCCTTATACCGCACCTGGTAAGCACAAATTTAAGTGTCGGTATTGCATTCCTTCTGCGGTTTTCTACTCACATCTTAGTGGAAAGAATCTAAATTTCAAAATAACACTTATGGAAGCTATTAACCGTTTGAGTGCTGAAGATTTTTCTGATATATATGCTAAAAGTGCGGAATATGAATTCAACTGCTCTCAATAGATGCGAAAATTATACTAACCAACAGCAGCGTCTCCGCATTTTCGGCACATAAAAAGCGAACGGTTAATTATCTTGAAAGGAATATGAATTTCAAACTGACACATATGGAACTTTTACACTTTGAATATATGATATATACAGGCTGTCTACACTTATCGTGATCGATAGCTAATTTCTAAACCGTTAGAGATAGGCATATAGTTCCAATTGGAAAAATGCTTCAAATGAAGGGAAAAATTATATGTTTTTTTGCTTGAATAAATATATTTCTGAAAAAAATACGAATTCTAACTTTTATACGGTCCCCCGGTCCTATAAGTCATATTTAGTAAACTATTCTTGACATTCTAACATTTTAAACAAAAAAAAGTCCCACTTTTCTGCGACTGAAACTGAGCGAGTTCTGGAGCTTCGAATTTCATGATTTTTAACCAATCAGGGGCCTCGTCGAGCAAGTGCTGTGCATTGATTGGTGGATCGTCTTCAAGACGGCTATTGAAATGGTGTAAAGTGGTCTAAGTCAGCGATATTCAAAGCTCCATAACTGGGTCAGTTTTAGTCGCAGATGCGCGGGACTCTTTTTGTTTAAAATATTAGAGTGTCAATAAAATTTTACTCAATATGACTAATAGGACCGGGGATCGTATAAAAAGTTAGAATTCGTAACTTTTTCAGGAATATATTTATTCACGCAAAAAACAGATAATTCTTCCCTTCATTTAAAGCATTTGTTCATTTCGAACTATATGTCTATCCCTAACGGTTTAGAAATTAGCTATTGTTCACGATAAGTGTGGACACCCTGTATACGTATTTGCGCATCTTCGTCATATTAGGAAATAGAAATGGATTTCTTCTACATCAAGCTTTTGCTTTACTGAAGATTGACTTGTGATATAAAAAGAGTTGTTATAAAGTATTTGTAACCAGGATTTGCATGTGAAAGATGTTCAGACTTTACCATAAGATTTTTGTTGTAGTTTTTCTTCATCAGGCGAAGCTTGGGATTTAAAGCAATTAATATCAAAATATAGTATGTGTTACTCTGTATCTATATATATAAAACAGAAAGGGACTCTCTGATTCACCATCGAAACTAACAAACCACTAGGACTAGAAACTTGGAATTTGGTTATTGGGTAATAGGCGCTCACTAAGAAATGAGTTTTCGAATTTTTTATTAGAATTTAATTTAATTGAAAATTATCCTAAATTTTAACGTTATTCCGCAATAACTTAGGAGCCTATTATTGCACATAAACCATTTTTACAACAGAAAAATAATAGAATAATTAGCTTTAGATAAAATAATTAACTTTTCAATGACACCAATTGCAATTTTAATAAATTTTTGAAATGTTTTCAAACACAATTTCCAACAATGTTTCTGATGTTATCATCTTCAGCTTTTTTCGGAGCATGCGCAGAAGAGCTCATTCACCGTTAGGGAAAAAGAAACATTATTAGCTAATAACTAATGATGGCGAGTTGCGTTTTGAAAGTTATTCCTGTCGATATTTTGAGATGTAATTTGATAAAATTTTGTAAATTATTTATAAGTAGGTTTGATGTCTTAGTATATATTTATATTATCAAGAAAATATCTGAAACTTTAAAAAAAATTGTAATTGTTGGGGATTCCGATGTAAAATCTCAAACTCAACTCCAGAACAGGTCTTCCTAATCAATAAAAAAGATTCAAATGCAACTAATAATATAACATCATATATTATGTGCATAGTTTACAGGAAAAAGAATTAAGCATATTGTGATTACGAAAATCTCGCTCTAAATAGTAAAACACAAACTCATATTCTCACATCTCGGACGATATTCTTACAGTTAAAAAATAAAATGCTAGATTTACAAAATACAACATATAAAATTAAATGCCGTTCGAAAGCGCTTTTGATAGCGTTGCCAGTTCGTTACAGTAATTGTTTAATCCGGATTCCTGGTTTGTCTTTCTAAAAAGATGGCGGAGATTTAACAACAATATCTCCGAAATTGTTCTCACGAACACGAATTTCTTCTTTTCTTTCTATTCATTTCTGAATACTTTCTAATTTTAATGGTGGATGCAGATTTAAATGCTTTTTTGTTTCATTCTTAATGATTAATTTTGTATAATTCTTGAGATTAAATGATTTAGTTAAAATTATAATTTTATTTAACCTCCTAATTAGACGACACCACCCATTTGAGTTATTTTTCTTTATTTCAATCTATTTAAGATGGTAAAGGATACTTAAGATATTTAAGAGTGTCCAAGTGACTTTTGTATTTAAAATTAATTGTTACGTTGACTTAATTGCGATTTAAATAGCAAAAATACTGTAATTCAATGCACGTGTCACACAAGTTGTTGTAATTTAAGGGCTTAAACCAAATCAAGCAAACAAACATTACTAAGAAATTATTAATAACTTTTGAAAGAATTGGCCTTCTGCAGTTTCAAAAAATCGTTTGGGATAGTTTTCTAAAACTATGAGACCCTAAAAATATTTCGTTCAACAGATTTTCTCATTTAAAATAAAAATTAAAGCACAGATAATTTTGTGCTGGAATTCCGTCGAGTGATTATCTGTATAAATCAAACTGAAACACCAAAATGTTTAATTAATAACTAACTGGGAAAATTAGGCTTCGGCGGTGTTTAAAAATCGTTTGGTTCACTTGATGTTTCCATTTTAATCAAACGTTTCAGACGATAAAAGGATTTTTTTATAAAATATTTTTTTATAAAAATATCCAATACTTATTCTACGCGGAAGAAGTCGCCTTTTTAAAAGGATTATATCTTATTTTGTATTAGAAGCATTAAGTTTTTTTTAGTTTGATTTCAATATTTCTTCAATTAGCTTTCTTTTTTTTCCATGCATTCGCATTTCTCTTCTGTTACTTCGCTGTGTACTGAGGGCTCGCGCTCCATAAGCATAGGCGCAGAATAGCTGAAGGTAAGCGAACCCTCCCACAACTGTATATGACATTCATTCCCTCCTAGTCATTCAAATTATATTTTTGTTAGTTTAGATAAGAGTTTCCAAAAATCTATCGACATCCTCTAAACTTCGTTACTTTTCCGATAATCACCGAAAACTATAACCCCTTTTAGGGTTCTTTGGGTTTCCAACGGAAATTTCCTTTTGGATTTTTTCCAAATTCCAAAAGGAAATTTCCCTTGTAAGAGAAACATAAACAGAAAACCTTTTAAGCTTTAATTACGAGGGAATTTAATAATACATTTTGAATTTAGATTTATGCTTTAAGTAATCATGTGTTTACTACAAAGGCGGATAAAAGATTATGCACGCTTAATTTTTAAACAGTAAAAAAACTAAACTGGAATATGGGCATTATTCCTTACCATAGTTCCGCTCTTTTGAATACATTTAGTACAGTAGACTAGAAACTTTTGTATTTCCTAGGAGAAGAAGGTTTTCTGTTGCAGGCCTATCATTTATGCACCGAGTCTTCCATGGCCTGTTCCATAGGAAATAGACGTTTCCATAATGTGTTTTTGATGGGTAGATTCTCCGTGATGGAGCATTGTCCCCATATTCCGTGAAGATCTGCTGATTTATATTGACTCCTGTAACATCATCCAACAAGCAGAAACGGGTGACTTCTCTCTGTTCCTTCTTGATGCATATTGTTAACGTTCAATCATGATTACAGTTCAATAGAAGGAAGAAAATTTGCGTTGCTCTGAGCGGCGCAAACGTCTTTTTCCGTTTTACATGTTCAATTCAAAAGCAGATAGCTCGTATTTATATTTTCATTTTCTTAAACAACTAGGGATAAAATATTCTTAAGATTTCAGAGAAATAATTAAATACAAAAAAGATCGATTCATACTTTAAAAACTAAGTTCTTTACAAACTAAGTTTTCCAATCTGATAGCTAAAAGCTCAAAATAATTGGGCTCTCAGAGGATTAAACTTCTCTCACGTGACTACAAAATTAAAAATTCTGCGCATGTGTAGTCAACAACCAAATTTTTCATTAGAATTATTTTTCTGGCTCAAATGTAGCACTTTTTGCCACGTCTAGTACATTTAAAATGAATATGCCTCATATTTGTGATTATTTTTTTAACATACAAAGGTAACAATCTATTCAGAAACACACTATCTTAAAATAATATATTGTTACAAAAATCGTCTGGTGGGTGTACGTGAATGCAGTCCAACAAGCGGGTTATTAAAAATATAAATGAAACTTTATTCTACGACACTTTCATGAAAACCCCTAACTTAGCATAGGTAACAAAACAGAACACCACTTGTATAAATTAACAGCAGAGATCACCAATAAATTTCAGCCCCTCCACTTTCAATATCGCTCAGATGTTTCTCAGTTCACCAGCTTCACAGCGGATCAACGTTCAAATGACCCTCTTCGTTTGAGAAATTGCTTTTATACCTCTACTAACAGGAAGTGACGTAATCTCCAGAAGGTTCTTTCTATTTCTGGCTCCCAGTAGAGATAGGATCCCAGTTCCGGATTTTTCTAGAAGATTTCTTTTGTTGCCAAGTCGCCAATTGGGTCGCCAAGTCAGCATTTCAGGGAAACAACTTTACACATTAGTAAAAATATGTTTGTCATTGCTATTTTAGGATAATATATTGCTTAGAAAAAAGTAGTAATTAATTGATAATCGTTTCATTTCAAAATGTTGTAAGAACATGATGAGAAAAATTAAAAATCGAAGATCTGAAATAGAAATATTATCACGGTTCTTTTTGTAATAAGTAATTGTACAACAGAGAAAATTAATTTTTTGCAAACTGTAAATGCAGAAGTGTGATTGTATCAGAATTTATTATATTGAATATCGGAATTGTTTGAGAAAATGCACCCAAAGACAATTGGAAAGTTTAAGCATGTTAGATACGCAATGACCTTCCACCATCTAAGTAGACTCTTACACAAATCTACAAATATTTTCGACCCTCATAGAATGCAGATTAAATCAACTCCACTGAAGTTCGAAGAACTAACAAAAAGACTGACGGAATTTTTCACATTGCAGTTAGTTTTCATAAAGTAAGAAAATATCCAGGGAAGTTGGATTATACAGGCTTAAAGTATTTTTTTATTATACAGGTTTATTTTTATGAATCGTATAAAGCCGTTGATATATACTGGAGAAAAACTTGGATAAAAATTATGGAATTTTTAGGTTATATTTATTTATAACAGTTCAGTGTGATAAATAAAAATGTACAACTCTATTTACAGTTAATGAATCCTTACGGTTATGAGATACTTGCAGATACATTGCACATTTATGTCATACAAATGTTATTTTTTAGTTCTGCATTGCCAAAGTCTTCCTTCATCAGATGTGATTTTGAGGTGGCAGGTCGCGTATTTTGGATGAATGAATCGGCGGAACTTTATAGACACCTATTTATTCTACATTTAACACACACATTCATAATACTTTAGCTGATATATACATATTTACAACATGGCACAGTTATGATTTGATACATCGCCATATTGAAAGCTCGATAGATTCGATAATAATAATGTTAATGTTGCCAGTTCTAAATTGTTAATAAAAGAAAGATTAAAGGTAGTCTAGATGTTCAATTCAGTTCTTATAGGAAGAATATAATATTAATGCATAAAGAGGCATATAGTTGACGGGTACCTTTTGAAGACTTTTCATACTTTCTATTATCGGCATTTCGCCGATTGCGAGTGAAAATCGCATTAGGGAGAAACCAGTTAAGTATAGCTATTAAACAGATGGTCAAAGTATCTTCTACTAAGTGTTTTTGTTTCTTTTGTCACATATTCAAAGAACTCAAAGATAAAGTACATTGTGTCCGGGAAATATCTTTATTATTCTAAACATTAGTAACAAAAATACGAATCGATGAAATGAAATGTAGTTTGAATCAAAAGAATCAAGAAATCACATATTCAAAGAACA
>BGPR01047130.1:0-11865 GCA_013235015.1 Araneus ventricosus
CTCATCGTGAAACGAAACATTTTTTGCGGAAGCATAAACGTGAAATATGATAATGCGTTCCACGCCGAAAAAAATACTCAATAAATTTTATGTATAATGTTTCTTTAAAGAAAATTGTATATAACATTGTTAAGGAGCGTGAATCATCTTCACCTTTTCTTCTATCTCGGAATGAACCAACCAGGAATGCGAATTCAATTTGCAGAAAACCAAAATAATTTATTATTTACGATACTTAATTCGTTTTCACTAGAAAGCTGTCTAGAGGTATTTGTTCTTGCCGACAATTCAAAAATCAGTTCAGGTCAATTGTTACATTATTTCTCATCAGTAAAAATTCCAAATTTTACTTTAACATTAGGTATTAAAAATTTGATTTGTATATAATTTCGAAACAAAAAAAGCTAGGATGATGAAACTTGGTATTTGAGCATAGATTTCGATGTAGTTTCGAGATTTATTAAGAAAAATGTGTATTTTCATTGGAAAAATTGAAATTAATGTAATTATAAATATGTGTATGGCCATTTATGAAAATTTTAAAAATGGAACATTTTACTAGACGTTATTTCCTGAAGTTAGGTACATTTTGTGAAGATAACAATGAACGACGGTAAAATAATGCAGGGTGGCTCCTTTTTCCCCTCGACTTTAGAATTAGATGTTAGATGGCAGGGACGGTCACTTGTATCCATTAGCGGCATTCCTATAGACAATGAATAGATCTGGCCCAAGGCTACTGAAGGACAAGCGTTAAGTTTCTATCACAGTTTGAAGTTAAAGTTACTTTTTTAAGGGAACCATGAATATCAAACTAAGTATAAGAGCTTGAGTTGAAACTAAACAATTTATTATTTTTATGCCATTTTTATAGTTTCGCTCGCCCAATCCAACACAACAATATGCGCCCTCTGCAGAACAGACTGGTCACAGTCGAAATAGCCTGTTCTGCACTTGCCAATTTTATCTTGTAATTTAACATTCCACGAAAGTAGAAAAAGAATATGACGATGTGGTATTTAAGGATTATTAAGTTCATATCTCATCGATGTAATTATGTGCTTATTACCAACTTTGAGGGGGTTTTTTGTGAAATTTATCCTTTACAAAATTCAAAAGTATATTATAATGCGATCGACACAATCAAATCATTTAAATCTTCACGAAGAAAAGAACCGTAACTTGTTCTTATGAAAATAATCGTAATAAGTTCAGTAACTTGCTAAAATGTATAATATGAAAAATATGGATGTCGAAACAAATTTATAAAAATTAGAAGTGCTGATAGAAGTATTTATTCTAAGAAATTTCAATCAGATTTTACTTATTTTATTGACAAACCAGAATTTTAATCACATTTGTAATATATTTCCACTTTTAATAAATGTTTAGAAATTTTCTTTCTTATACATTACTATGATTTCATTTTTTTATAGTTTTGTTTTCAGCACTTCAAGCTTTTACGCTTTTGTTTTGACGTCCAAATTTTTGATAAAAAATTATTTCCTGCGTTTTAGTTCACTAATAAAACTGTATTTAAAAAAAAAATATTTTTCTTCTTATTATTTTTTTAGTCCTTAATATATTTCACAATTCATTACATAAATATTACTATAAATATTAAGCTCCAATTCACTCCCAGATGGCGCCACTTCTTTGAAATCAACATTTAAATAAAATTGATTAATTGATATTTACTTTATTAAATTATAAAAATAATATATTATCATTTGGAACAGGAACTCATAACCTGTACAAAATTTCTGAGATTTAGAACTTCAGAAAGTGAGTAAGAATCCATGAATAAAATTCATTCTTTGAATGAACGAATCAAATGAGCAAAATAAATAAAAAATAAATAAAAGAGCATAAAAAAAGATACTCCATAATCTTTCATGAAACTTCAGAATATTCATTAATAAAGAAAACAACTATACAACTGCTAAGATCATCAATTTGGAGATCAAGTTGAAAGAACTCAATCAATGACAATTTTCAGTATCTCGTTTGTAGTTTTTGACAAAGGAACGAAGAAACACTCTTTTATAAAAGAAAGCCGATTACAATTGATAGTAGTAACTTCGAAAGGCAAACTTGTGGCGGCGCTAGCGTCAAGCCACTCATTTATTATTGAAATGTAAAATGTATCTTTTGTATCTGGCAACATTGTTATTATTCCAGATTGTATCCGCGCGATGCGATATTGTTCGCATAAGCTTTCGTCATGTAAATAAGTAGTGTAAATAATGTAAATTAAATGTATATAATTTAGATCATCATTTTATTGCAACCATACACCCAGCACACTATCGAACGCCAAATTGGTGACCTCGGAGTTGAATATTACTCTTCTGAGAACGCATAAGTAATGAAAGAATCCAGTGATTCATCGGACGGCAAGGCCGTTTCGCATTCCGAAGTTTCTCGTATTGCTGTGAAAGTGCCTCCGTTTTGGAGCGAAAACCCGGCGATTTGGTTTTCGTAATTGGAATCACAATTTATTACCAGTGGGATTGTGCAGGATTCTACAAAGTATCACACTGTCGTCGCTTCGGTCGAAACCGAAATTCTTTCGCAGGTTAGTGATATTATTGCTTCTCCTCCAAATAATGATATGTACAATACGTTAAAGGAATGTTTGATTAATATTTTCTCTGATTCTGAGGAGCGTCGACTTAAAAAATTGTTGCAAGATGTAGAATTGGGTAATAAACGCCCGTCTATGCTCTTACGTCAGATGCAGGAATTGGCGGGAAACCGCATTGGCGATGAACTGCTTCGATCTTTATGGTTGCAACGCTTGCCCACACAGATGCAAGCAATTTTAACTACTTCTAGTGATGATCTTAATAAATTATCTATCATGGCGGATAAAATTGCAGATGTAACGCCTGGTAGTGAAATATGCTCTAATCATGTGAAAACGAAAGTGCCGAAAACAAGCACTGCTAATGACTGCATTTCAAATTTACAAGCCCAAATAAGTGAACTTTCACTGAAAATTGATAGAATGTCGCAGTTTCGGAGATCCAGAAGCATGAGTCGGCGAAATAATTATCGCGCTCGTTCTGCTAGTCGTAAGGATCAGATGTGCTGGTACCACTTCCGTTTTCGCGAAAATGCTAAAAAGTGTGTCCCACCTTGTAGTTACAAGCAGGAAAACTAGAGGGCCAGACGTTGATGGCGGCCGACGTTAAAGGCCAGAATAATTGTACGTAATTCACGATAGACCATCGGGTCTTAATTTCCTAGTGGATACAGGTGCTGATATTTCTGTCGTACCTCCTTCAACCGCAGAACGCTGCAAACCAAAATCTTTGTTAAATTTGCTAGCAGCAAACGGCACAAAAATAAATACGTATGGAACTCGAAACCTGTCTCTTAATATTGGTTTAAGAAGAATTTTTCCTTGGTCTTTTATTATAGCTGATGTTTCTAGACCTATTTTAGGCGCTGATTTCTTAACACATTACGGGATAATTATTGATTTGAAATCTGAATCTCTTAAAGATCAACAAACCACCCTAACTTCTACTGGTAAAATTTCCACCGATAATACCCCACCTATAACTGCTTTAAAGTTATCTTTAAATTTTAACGATTTAATTCGGGAATACAATGATATTTTTGATGATGTTGAGAGATCTCCTATTAAAGTTCAATCTCATAATGTTACTCATGTAATTCAAGCAAAAGGTCCTCCTGTAGGTGCTAAGGCACGACGTTTAGCTCCCGATAAACTAATAGCAGCAAAACAGGAATTTCAAAATTTAATCCATAAAGGAATCTGTAGTCCTTCTACCAGTTGTTGGGCAAGTCCTTTGGTAATGGTAAAGAAATCTGATGGTTCGTGGAGGCCGTGTGGTGACTACAGAGCTCTAAACGCGCGGACCATTCCAGATACATATCCTATTAGGCATATCCATGATTTCACCTCATATTTGCGCGGAAAAACTGTTTTCACAACCCTTGATCTCAAGCGTGCTTACCATCAAGTACCAATGCATGAAGAAGATAAGCAAAAAACTGCTATAATAACCCCTTTTGGTTTATTTCAATTTAATTTCATGACTTTTGGTTTACGGAATGCTGCTCAAACAATGCAGCGCTTGATGGATAATGCACTTCAGGGGCTTGACTTTTGTTTTGTTTACATTGATGATCTTTTAATTGCTTCTTCCTCATTGGAGGAACATTTAGATCATTTGAAACAAGTTTTTGACAGACTACGAAAATTTGGTTTGGTTTTAAATCGCGATAAATGTGTTTTTGCTGTGGAAAATTTATCATTTCTTGGCCATAAGATAGATAAATGTGGTATTACCCCATTACCCGAGAAAGTAGGACGCTGTGAGTTTTATTACCTGGAATAGCGGGGAGTGTGATGGTGGGCCACACAGAATGGAAGGGTCCATTTCAATGTACCTTCCTCTCTAAAACCTTCGGTTTTAAAGGAGCTGGAAGGAAAAAGTTCCCTCGGAATTAAAGAGATAAATAAAATCAGAGATAAATGTTTGCTTTTACCAGTATTTGCAAATTTAAAATTGTATAGCTCGCTAGTTTCAATGTCATACACAAGACTCTTAAGATTACGAGTAAAAATAATAATTAATGCAAGTTTATTACGTATAAATTATTTTTGTGTTTTCACTCCAGTGCTGTAGCAAGGGTAAATATCACGCGTGTCATAATGTAACTTTTTCACTCCTTATAACTAAACGTAGCTTAGAGAGTGCAAATTCCACACTGAACATGGTATTTTCCCCCCTCAACATATTTTGCTTTAGACAGTTACATGAACCCATTAATTTTTCGTTTCCAAAGCGCCCTATAACTGTCTCCCGGTCTCTACGCCACTGTTTCGCTCTCCAATCGAACTCAGCACTATGCGCCCTCTACCGCCTGCGATTTTAATCTCCTTCTCGTATTGGTGATGGGGTGGTACTAATCGTTCCTCACGTTTGTTCCATCGTTTTTTGGAACACCCTGTATTAACGATTAACAAAGAAGACAATATTGACATAAACTTATTCAGAATATTATATATTGATCGCATTTTAAGATTTCAAAATTTCAATTCGTGAATTTATTTCCGTTTTCCAGCAGGATGATTGAAATATTTTATCTTGTTAAAAATTCTTTAAATTAAAGAAAAAAATCGACTAATAAATATTTTTTTAATATTTATTTCTTATAGATTAAAAATAAATTTTTAATTTATTTCAAAATTCATAAAACTTTTTATAGTTTTCTTCATAAATTTAAAATTTAATAAATAAATTCATATAGTTTTTTATTAATTTTTATTTAAAAATAAATTTGAAAATATCTTTTTATTTACAAATATCTAATACATAAATTAAAAATATTTAATTATATATAATAAATATTTCGTTTAATAATATATTTATTATTTACCATGCGTCATTAAATATATTAATAATAAATATTTTTAATTTTATGTTCTAATTATTTTAAGCTAACAATTTTTAAAGTTTAGAACAGATAAAACATGCGAAATAATAAGTTTTTATCCTTAAGTATGCATTCATTTGAATATTTTTTTTTATTTAGGGGAGGAGATGCCGGGGCTGCCTTTTCAGTACTCAATGAAAGATTGAAATCTCAACCATATTACATTAACGTCGAAGTAATTCTGAAATAGAATAGAACTAAACATTTGTATGAAGGATTTAAATCAAGCCCGGTACAATGCGTTTCGATTTTCATTTCACAGATAAACTGGTGCGAAATATAATCAAAAATACTATTAAACAAATGTAAATCACGTATCCTCACATTATAATCAACTTAAGTCCTTCCCAACTGCCTGAAACATTTCACAATTGATTTAACGATTAGTAATGTTATAGACACCATCAAACCACTTCAAACTTCACGAGGAAGAGAAGAATCGATTCAAACTGCCATCTATTGATAATATTTTGATCTAAAATCATTGAATACATTATTTGTTTTTCCTTTTCAGTTGGTCAGCGATTCGAGCTATACGCTTTTCTATACATGTTTGCTTTGCTTTGATACAGTTAATTTTTAATAAGTCCCTCACGACTCAAAATCTTTTAGAGTATATAAACATATATTAGCATTTTTGCAAATGTAAATGAGCTTTCACATATATTTCCAAAATATATTTGTTACAAATAAAAATTTGAAAAAAACGTTTTTTTTGAAAATAAGCTTTCAGTAACGTGCTAAAATGCAAAAAATAATTTTCAAACATCCATTATAAAAATGAGATGTTCTGATAAAAATACTCCAAGAAATTTCAATCACATTTTATAAATTTTAATGACAAATAAGAATTTGAAACACATTTATAATATATTTCAACTTATAATAAAAGTTTTAACATTTTCTTTCTTATACTATTTACGGTGATGTCATTTGTTTATAGTGTGCCTTTGCATTAGAATCATTCACATCTGTATCCATTTTCCAAAGATAATTTTTATATCTTCTTAGACGTTTTTAGTAGAGTTTACCACTATTTTAATAAAATCTTTTATAATAAATGCTTTTGATATTTAAATATAACCGAATGTTATTCGACGGGGTATGCCTCTTATTTAAAGCCCAGAATTTTATATCCGGGCTGGTAAACGAAAATTAGAGTTGAAACTATCATTTGAAGGATCTAAGAAAATGTCGATGAGATTCTATTTTTTCTTGCTTTTGAGGTTTCAGCGCCATCCGTTAAACCAATTGACGTAATTTTATGATATATATTTGGAATCGGTTATTACGATAATATTACTCAGGATTATACGTACTTTTCATATAATGAAGAGAAAAAAAAGATGTCAAAAGCAGAGAACAAACTCTATGACAAGTTAATTGGTATCATAGAAAAGTAACTTTTTTATTTGGTAAAGGAATAATTTTATTTATATAATATTTTCCGAAGTCATCAAGAAAAAAATGCCAAAATCTCTAATTAATAAAGATTTTAAAAAATGGTCCCGAAGTACACATTCCCTCACCACTACTATAGTATGTTTGTGTACAATTTCATAGTTCTAGATGCAGTGATCTGCCCTAGCGAATGCAAGCACATACATATTCTTCCTTCTTATGAGTAGAAATGCATAAACATGCTACAGCTGTTTTTAATTAACTTTTTGAGACATCATGGTTTGTTGTATTGCCTCAATACTTGACTAAAATAAAAGTAATGATTAATATCGTTATTTATGTCGCAAAAATTAAAAACCTTGTTTTTCGTTTCTTGCAAAATTTAAAAAATTAATTATCAAAATATTAAAGTTGATGAATTATCAAAATGTTAAAGTTACAATACCCGAAGCTAAATGTTCTAAGATTGGATTGTTATCAGCGTCCGATTCGTATCGTGTACCGTACGTAGAAAAAGGAACCGAGTTATTTTCTGGGGTTCAATAACTCACAGTAGACAGTGAGCATGGCATTTCAACATAGGAAAGCTTCGAATGCCCGTTTCGAAATCGCAAAAATTGCTGTTTGCGATTATGATGTGTTGTATAAAGCCTATCAAATGATTGCAGAGACTCGAATACAGAACAAGTTTAATGTGAATTAATTAAGAAAATTATTTAAACCATGTTTTAAATGAGAATTAATTTTCTAGCAACACGTTTGTTAAATATCTTCCTATTTGGTACAAAATGTATAACAATGCTTTGTTTCGTAATCCCTGTGAAAACTGTCGTCTTCTGCTTTTTCAGACATTTTTTCTAAAGTGACCCACCATCCTCATTAAGAGAGGACATTTCTTCTTTTTTCAAATTCATTCATTCCTCGAAAAATTTCTTCCTCCGTATTTTTATTATGCATTCATCATATTATAGTGTATTCTGTATTATTGTTGCAATCAATAAGACATTTCTTTCATTTACGATATTTTTCTCCTCAATTTATTTGTGTCCTTCTTTTCATTGGAAAAAGGTTGGTCACCTTAATAATATGATCTTTCCGCCCCGTCATCATCAGTGACTTAGTTTGTGTAGTCGGCACCCGAGCCATGGTAGTTTTTGCACCCCCTCATGATATGTGACTTTAAAAAGTAACATAAACGCAATAAAGTTTTGTCACCTAGTACAGCGATAGCAAGGGTAAGTGGCACCCGGAAAATAAAATAATATTTTTTCTATCCCTGTCGTCATGAGTGGCTTAAAAGGCGTAACTGGCGCAAGGGATAAGGAATTACTTTACGCCCCTTTATCAAATTTAAAAAAACGGTGAAGAAACGTAGTCATGTTTTGACGCCATGGCGCCTTCTAAAACTGTTCCCCAAGGCATCTATACCCCCTTGCACCCCGGTTGCTACGCCACTGGCCACAACCTAAGCTAAATTATTGTATTGAAAAAGACTACACTACAATTTGGAAATTGCAATGCAGCATATCATATTCATCTATATAGCCCTTTATTGTGCGATTGAAGAACTAAATCTGATGCACTTGGCAGAAACGTGGTTATATTTTGAGTCCATGGCGCCTTCTACAACTGTTGTCCGGGTCATATATAACCCATTACCCCCCGGTCCCTACTCCACTGCCTCAACATAAACTATATTATTGTATTTGAAAGGATTAAACTACACTTTTAAAATTGCAATGCAACATATCATGTTCATTAATATAGCCCTCTGTAGTGTCATTAAAAAATTAGATTTGATACACTTCTAAAATATTAGATATCAGCATTTATCGCACGGATAATGAAGTTCCCAGGGCCAGACTTTCCATAGGGCCAACCTAGGCCATTGCCTCTAGAACGTAGCCGTCAGGGAGGACGTATTATACAGAAGATATAACAACCCAATCTGTTTTACATTTTTCAGTTTTATTTTTAAAAAGCCATATAAAATTATGTTTTTAAAATTCACATTCGTTACATAAATTTACTAAACGATACACTTTTCGTCTTCTGAGGACTTCGTCGTCTCTTGCCTCTGAATTTATTTCAACTCAAAGAGATTTAAAAAGATTTTTTACTTCAATGACTCTTGAAATCTATTCACGGATAAAAGCGCGAACGAAGAAGTTCTAATAGGTATTTCAGACGATTTCAAGAAATGGAGTATTTTTTGATGTTGTATTATTGTGTTGATTAATAGTAGTGTAATTTTGAATTATAAGATTATAAAGATTGTATTAACTTCTTATATGTTTGAAAAGTAAACCAATGTATATTCAATTGAAAATTATGTAATAACTGTTTTGAGAGGGAGCGTCGCAGAATGTGTTTTGGCCTAGGGTTTAGAAATGTGTAATTCCGGCCCTTCAAATTACTTACTTTCTCGAACAGATAGAATTTACATACTTTAACATTGATGAAGTAGGTAATTTCTGTTATTAATGTATACTTGATTGTTATCTTCATAGAGTGACGTGAAAATAGTTGTCGAGAACTGGCTCAATGGACAGGACATGATTTTTGCCATTCCGGGTTAAAAAATTTGGTCCTGCTTTCAGATAAATGTCTCGTTTATTTAATCATGCCTGAGTGTAAGGGAACAATCAATAGAGGCCAATTTTAATCTCAAAAAAGTATGGGTTACCGAGAATATCCATATACAGGGTGCCCCAAGAAGGTCGTTTGTTAGCTTTAAGGGAAAGTCAGGCGTACAGAAATAAGCAATTTTATAATAGAATATGAGGTCATGAACAGAGACGAATACTCTACAGAGAGCTATTTACCAGTGAATTAAGTAAAAGAAATGTAAATACCAGATCGGTGCGGTCTCCCTTCAAATTGGCAAAAGTCACGCACACAATTGAAACATTCACCAAAAGTTCGCCATCTTTGATGGCCACGAGATTTAGAAACCAGCACCAAACAGGTCACCAAGATGGAGAAAAAGCGGATAAAAACAGACATGTAAAAAAGAAATGTTTCCAAAAAAATCTAGACGAATAATAAAATTTAAAAACGGAATTCTAAACGAGTAAGAAAGGCTTCACAAGATTAAAGGAAAAATCTGAAAACTAATATTCATTAAAAAATGAAAATGTTAAAATTTTTTAAACTGATTTAAATCAAAATGAAACACCAAATTAAGGAAAATGAGAAAATTTACACCCATTAAAAATACAAAATATCACAAAATAAAGGAAAATAGGGATTAACAGCAAATAAAAGAAATGTGGGGATATCGACTTATAATCAAAATAAGAAATACCTCATTTGGAGACACATTCAAACCAACTTCCTTTCGCACAGGCCTTCTAACATGATGGGCATTCAGACCGTACTTTCTACAGCACCTGATGAAGCCATCATCAATATCATGCATTTCAATCAGCGCATACAAGCCAGCTTGAAATTTGGCTGCGTGATGGGCACCACGAGATGATATAAGAGATGTTAGAAAAAATACCTAGTGAACCCAAATGGGAACAAAAAGGTTAACCAAAGCAAACATTAAAGACAACAGACGACGAACGGAAGGAAAAAGCAAACAACTGTCAAATAGAGAAAAGAGACGTTAAAGTAATTTTTCTTACGGTGAACCGCTGACATTCAAATATCCGAAGAAGATCATTGGTAAGGTAACCAACCTTTTCGCAATGAGAAGGAGACCACAAATTAATTGAAGAAAAGATATCGTAAATAAATTAATTATTTTATTCATTGCAACAATAACACAAAATGCATTATAATATGATAAATGCATAATAAAAACATACAGGAGAAAACTTATCGAGAAAGGACATAACTTACAAACAGAAAGAATGCCCTCTCTAATTGAGGACAGTTGGTCAAATTTTAAAAAAATGCATACAAGAACAGAATCATTGCAGAAGACGTCAGTTTTCATTGGGACTGCGAAACGAAGCAATGTTATGCATTTTAAGCGAAATCAGAAGATATTTGCAAATGCGTTGTTAGAAAATGCTAGCTCCTTTAAAACATAATTTAAAGAATTTAAGAAATTCACATTAAACTTGATTTGTATTCGAATCTCTTCAATCAAATGATAGACATTACACAATAAATCAGAATTGCAAACGACAATTTCTGCGATTTCGTTTCAGGCATTCGAAGCTTCTCTATGTTGAACCGGCATGCTCGATGTCTACTGTGGTTTATCAAACCCGAGAGACAAACTGCGGTTCCTTTGTCTCTGTACGGTATAAGATCCGTATCGTATCAGACACTAATACAATACAATCATAGAACTTTTTACAACTTCGACGTTTTGATAATTCATCAGGATCAAATGTATGGTCCAGTGGGAGGACGATGAGATTCAATTTTTAAAAATTTGCTAGAAACGAAAAACAATGTTTCTAGTTTTAGCGAGCAACTCAAAATATTAAATTTAATTTTCTCTTTATCTTAGTTAATTATTGAGGCAATACAGAAAACCATGATGTCTAAGACATTTAATTAAAAGCATCTGTAGCATATTATTTATCTCCACTAATTAGGAAGAAGAATGTGTGTGCGTTTGAACTCTCCAGGGAGACCGCTGGACATAGAACAATGAAATTTTGCTCAAACATTCTATAGAGGTTGTGGCGGAATGTGCACTTCTGAGTAATTTTTTTATTCTTTATTAATTAAATATTAACTGAATTTGGCGTTTTCCCCTGATAACTTCGAAAAATATTATACACCAAAAATGATTTTTGTACTAAATTATAAAAAATTCTTTTCTTATACCAATTTAAATGTCGTATATTTTTTTAAATCGTTTTCCCCAGTTCAATATTGGAAATGCATGATCTTGAGGAATACTATCGTCCTAACCGCGTTTGAACTTGCCAGGACAGACCGCTAGACCTACAGCTATTTAATTTTACACAAAAATATTATAGTGGTGGTGAGGGAATGTGTATTTCGGGACCATTTTTTAAA
>BGPR01047131.1:0-11864 GCA_013235015.1 Araneus ventricosus
GACTAAGCATATCACTGGTTTCGTTCTTCTATCGATCTCCGTTGCCGTGTTATTTAAGTTTAAAATGAGGGAGTCCTTTGTTGCACACCCTGTATATATATATATATATATATATATATATGTGGAAACAGGAAATATATTGAAAGATAATTTTTCTCATGCCTAGCCTTTGTAGAATATGAAAATGATTAATTTTTAAAGCAATAATTTTACTACAAAACAAAACATGCAATGATCATTATGAATTGCTATATTATTCAAAAATAAATCAAAATTGAATTTTCATCAAAATAAAATTATTTTAAATTCCATTACATTCAAACTATTTATTATGATAATCAGAATATTCATCGGATATTCTATAATTGATAAGAATATCATATGATACTCCAGATAACAAATTATATACTAATGTATGTTATTCCGAATTCAGATGAGAATTTTATGAAACAGTTCCATACATTATAAAATGTAAAATTTTTATTCATTATATGCAATGAATTCTTCCTCACAGATGGGAGCTCTTCAAATAAATTACTATTCCTGAGAAACGTATCTCACTCACCGGCAGGATGAGTAACGCTGAATATGCAGCGCCACCCTGCGGCAACGACTAGCAATACGCTCCGTGCAAACACCAGCGGCAATTATCCTGCTATCAGCAGACTTCGCAATAACCGTTGCGCATTTACTTTTGTGACAATGCACCACTCTCATATTTAAGAGCAGCGCTTGTTGAAGAAACTAGACGCTTTTCATGAAGTCCCTTGGAAAGTCATATTTATATATAAAAGTCTTACATTTAGAAATAGTGGTAATTGGTAATTGCAGTTAGAGCAAAGTGCTCAACTAAAAGAATAGCTAATTGGGGAGAAGTAATTAAAGTAATTAAACCTACAGTTCTGCTTGATTAAGCAGTTGACTTTGATATCGTTTTTAAAAACTTTCTGGGTGATATGAGAGAAATAAACAATCTAAATGCTTTTCTCTTCAATGGATTATGAATATTTCTATTAGTAAGATGGAAAAAGCTATATTAAAAGCTCAGACTAATACTAGTGAAGAAATGTTTAAAATGTATCTAAAATTCATAGAGATAATATATTGCATAATAATATTGATTTAATTGCAAATTTTCCAATGATACAACTACTTATACTGATAACATTTTTAGACATGACTGCACACAATAATAAATGAAAACAACTTCAATTTTCAAAATATACAAAATAATAATTAGGGCTTCTGATTTCCCGGCCTTTTTTCCTTCCCGGGAACATAACAGTCATGCCCGGGATTACCGGGAATGTATCAAAATTTGAAAAAATCTAAAAATTAGTAATTTTTAATTCATATCAATAATAATTACATAAAATAAGCAGATTCATAAATTCCAAAATTTTTACTACCTTATACATTGAGCTACAAAATACAAATAAAATATATTAATTATTCATTTTTAAAATATGATTTAAGAAACCATAAGCAATCTATGCTTTTAACATTCATCCTAGTTCTTAGCTTTGTTATGAACAATCTGGCAGCAGAAAATGCCCTCTCAGATTCAGTCGGGTTGGAGGAATTGTTTTCATAGCCTTACCCAGTTTTATAATATTTTCAGATCGATTTCCTGTACATTCAAAAAGCTGCAATTCTTCCTGCCCTATCTTGCTCACGCTAAAACTCTTTTCAGTTGAACAAAGAAGGAAGTCTTTGAGTGAATCGCTTTTTTCAGTTTTTCGTATACAACGTTAAAGATTTCCCTTCCAAAATTTCCGTGTTCTCTTTTTCTGAGTGATAGAGGTGAAGAGTGATTCGTCTCTCTCGCAAAAAAGTCTTGTTATAATTATTTTAGCTTCATGAATCAAAGAAAGAGTATTTATTTGGTGAACGTGGATGATCAACAGTAACTGCAGCAGCATCATACTTTCTCCCAAAATTTGGATATTGCATTAATCCAACTAAACTAACATTGGGTCGCACGTTAATTGTTTCGACCAGAGAACATTTCATATTCTTAGCAAATTATGAGTTTTGTTTGTTCAACTCTCCAATAATGAAAGAAAATACTCTTTCGGCATTTAGCAAAGTCGCGTTTCGACTGCATAGCTTCTGTAGGCCAATTTTAATGCTTCAAGCCTGTTAAAATTGCAGTCGGAGTTTCAAAATCTTCATTAACCAAAATTTGTTGCCTTTTAATGTCAATTAATGCTTCTGAAATTGCTGGATTTATTTTTAAAAATCTTTCAAGCATTGCCTAACAAACTATTAGCTTGTTTTGGTGTCTAAACAAACCTTCTTTTCGCAGACCAACTCTACTTTAACACAATTTTGTGAAATATTTTTGATTTTGTGATTTTCTAAATAAGTTTACAATTTCTTGTTCCCGGGAATTCCCTGGAACCATATATAATTTCCGGAATACAAAGAGTGTGAAAACAATCTTAACCGAGTTTTCCTGAATTTCACTTAGTTCTTTTTTTTTAATTTAAGGGAAAACGGCAAACCGGACATCGAAAATTGAAAGAAGATATCTATACTGAACTTTATTACTCAAATAATGCCTTATAGAGCGCCAGCGATTCATTGTTATTAGGAATTCCGTTCCACACTTATATACCAGAACTTGAGTATACATACAAGGTTCACACTTATATCCGTTAACAACCCCCCTCCTAGCTTCTTAACAGTTACAGCTTAGTCCATAAAGTTGTTGTCTAGGTATTGTGAAAAAGCTATGCACTGCACGATAAGACAACTTACAACGCCATCTATCGCGAAGTTTTGGAATTAGCGGTTCCATCTAGTAAACGGTGAAAGATACTAGAAAAAAGTTAATTAGAAAGTTTTAGAGCACTCTGGATTTAGTACGAAAAAGTACCTGCGCACATTAATACTCAAAACAGAACGCTTAAAATGCACATTTGTTTTCTCTTGATTTACAAAACAGTGACGTCTCGAAAGGGTTTTATAATGAAAAAGCAATTAGTTATCACAATATACCTTTATTTTCTGTGTTAAAAGTGCTCTCCGCCATCTACAATACAGATTTAATCCCTTGTATCAATTTCAATTTGCGCACGTTTTAGCAAGTAAACACAAGCAAGATCAATACGTCATCGAAAGTCCTGCAATGTTAGAAGAAAGGTCCATACACCTGCTGATTGAGTTATTTCTACAGAAAAAAGTATAAATGGGGCCGTGCCCATGTCTTGTGTTTTCACAATTTAGGAAAATGCGAACAAACAAATATGCATTTTAAGCGTTCTGTTCATCGTATTATTGTGTACAAGGTATCTTTTTGTATTAAATAGAGAGTGCTCTACAACTTTTTAATTCACTTTTTTCTCTTATCTTTCACCGTTTACGAGATAGGACAGCTAATTCCAAAATTTGCCGATTGATGGCATAGAAGTTGTCTCATCGAGTAGCGCATAGCCTTTTTAACACACGTAGACAATAACTTTGTTTCCTAAGCTGTCACCGTTTAGAAGGTAAGGGGAGTGTAACGGATATAAGTGGGAAACCTGTACACATAGTCGGTAAACAGATGAAGTGACCAATTCAAAAGAAAATGAGTTAATGTGTTTTTGTTACTTTAAAATGTCATTTCTGCAAAAGAAAAAGTTGTGCATATTAGTATCTGTGAAGTATACATTGCATATTGACTCTATATTGATGTGCGTGATTTTTCCTGATACAGAGATGGCATTTTAAAACAGCAAGAACATGTTAATTCAATTTGCTTTTCTTTTCGACTTTATCGCTTTTATCTCTATATCGGTAAAAGAAAACAGAAGTTCTTAAAAAATTCTTAAAATTACTTACTGTTGTATTGAATTCTTAAAACAGCAAAAGAAACTTTTCTCACTACAGTGCAAAACTCAGTTCCATTTTCTTTACATAAATGATAAAATAATTAAATGACAATGAAGGTGATGGAAGCAAATGAAGATTTAATTAGCTTGCCCTATTGACAAACAGAAAGATTAATAGTAGGGGATATAGGAATTGTTTCTTTCCATACTTAAACTCAAATTATGATGTACTCTGCATAAATTTCCTTCAGATGGTACCATTCTCTCTAACTGCGACGCAACATTTTAACAGGCGATTTTTTCCTAGCGGCAGAGCGATGAAGAATATACAAATTTTGGATAGACTAAAGATCAGAAATTCATTGAAATTTAATACATAAAATTTTTCCTCCTTGGTTCCAAGCGTCCATATTTCCGGTATATTTTAGAAGTAACTTTATTAATATTAAGTTATTGTATTTGTTTTGTAAATACAAGTAGTAAAATTTCCTCAAAATATAGGTGTGCAATATTGTTGATTGATTGGTTGAAGATTGTAACCATAGCTCTTTGTAAGAAAGTGTATGTATGGAGTCAACTACTCTAGACACAAATCATGATGTCTGGTGTCCCTGGAAACAAAATTGTTTTCAAAACGAATGGTAACTTTGCATATAACTTTATTCACTGCAAAGAAATCACATCCTTATGTGTTTTTTTTTTGTTGTTGTTTGTTTTTGTTTTTTGGACGAGAGGTCTACTATTCATAAAATTGCTTATTTTAACAGCTTTCAATATCATTTTAAACACATTTTGCAACAATATTTTTTATTGTTGTAACGAAATTCACAGAATTTCCATTGTTTATCAAAATTTCAGCTACGAATTTTACATTGTTGCAGTTCGACTAAAATAGAGCAATTCTCGTTAATTCAAAAGCAGTTTTTTCAATTTTCATTTTAACTCAGTATTGCACATGCGCATTAAGCAAATGATAATGCTTTATAAACAATGGGTTTTCCAACATGTTTATTTTCTCCGTCTAGATTGGAAGAATTTTCTTTCTGTTTTTAATGTGTTATGCGTTTATTTTCTAATCTAAAATAGTCTGCATCATATAGAAGGAGAAAAGCTGCAAAATATAATTGCTACTAATAATGAATGTGCGTCTGTACGCGTGTCTGCTGGAGCATCACAGAAAAGACCGTTGGGCCTAGAGTTACCAAATTTGGCACAGTGTAGAAATTTGAGCTCAAAGAGATTTATTTATAGAAATTCATTTAGAATATTAATTAATAAATAATAAAGAAGAGATTAAAATTATTTGTTTTAGTTAGAATTTGTTTCAGTTTACACTTAATTTATGGGAAGGGAGTATTTTTACAGTTATGGAGGTTGAAAATTCTCCTCTCTCTCTCTGTGTATGGATCTTAAACACATGAGTTTTTTATTATTATTAAATTTAATTTGTAAAGTGATTTGTTCTATGCGTTCATAAATTTGTCGGAAATGCTAAATTTATTGATATATTTGGTTGTGCATTGCGTATGAAACTTGTAATTTTCCTAATATTTAGAATAAAAATATATGTATCCCTGGAGTTATCTTATTTACTGATATGTTATAATTAGTTTTATTCGATATAATTAGTTTCTAACCAGCTACATAATGCATTTTTAGTAATAACTATTAGAATCAAATGCGATTTCCATATTTTTTAAAAACTTTATTCTATTTTTCAACTTATTGATTCAACTGGTTTTTTTTCCTGCGTGCTATGATGAGCCTGTGATAATTCACATGTTATGCGACATATTTTGAGTGTGGATGAATAATTCATATGTTTACCATGGCTTTAATATAATTTTATTAGAACACTTTTTATATATTAATTTTTTATATGGAAATATCAATTTTTCTTATTTTTTAGTTGATATCGTCTATATCAATTAATTTTTTCTTCATTTATATGCTGTAATTGAGGAAAATATTTGGTATTATAGATGGCGTTTCTGGTGTGGATGATGACTTCAGTCTTATTTTGTATGTAATTTGGTGTTTCCCGGCACTCGCCAGTTTCAGTTTTTGATTGAATTATTCAGCCTTTGAAATTGAAATGTATACTTAGTCGGCATCAGGGCCTAACGAATGCGTATGAATTCTATTTTATGTGTGAATAAAATCATGTTTGTTTTTTCCGAAAGCTCCAGGGTCTCCTTTGAAATTGTATCCGTCCTCACCTCCTGCGAAAGTAATTAGCTACATTGAGTTTCCTTATATAGTACGTAAGGAAATATAAGCATGCCTCTCATCGTATAGAATACAGCCATGAGTTTGCAGCATCTGAATTGTGAATTTTAACTCTTACGATACGGTAACGTCCCAAACGTCTTTAGAAGCAAACGATGAAAGACGACAAACAAATCATTGCTTTCAACATTAAAAAAAATTATGTATTTTCTGAAATGAGGTGCTTTTACCAATATTTGTGTCATTCATCATCAACACTAGTTTAATTGTTTTTGTTTGATGTCTTTATAAACATGGAGAACGAAAAAGTACATTTTTCTAACTTAACGATTTTTCACTACCGGAAAGGTAAAAGTGCTTTTCAAGCCACGAAAAAGTTATGTGCTGTTTACGGAGACAATGCTGTTAGTGTAGTTAGTTTACAAATCGTTTATGAAGAAGCTGTGGCGAATTTCACGTTTAAGAGTGGTAGGCCATCCGCGGATGATGACAATCAAGTAAAGAAGTTGGTCACAAATAAATCAACGTATTACCACTCGTGAAATAGCAGAAAGACTCGAAATGTCGAATTCAACCATTAATGAGCATTTGATGGGATTTGGATTCGGAAGTCGCCTTGCTGTTTGGGTAACCCCACAAATTAATAGAAAAGCTTAAATTTTAACTTCTCTTGCTTAAACAGATCGAAAACTATTCCTTTTTGAAAATGAAGACGGACGCTCAGCAGTGAATCTTCTATAAGAATGTTGATCGAAAACGATGATGGATTTATATTCGACTGAAAGGCCATCAACGTCTCCAAAAGTCAATATCCATTCCCAGATAGTTATGCTTTGTAGCTGTGGTGGAATTGGACGGATACTATCAATTAGAAATTACCGAGGCCTCACCAAGCAATTAATTCGGTTGAATATAGTAGCCATCTAGACAGTTACAAACAGGGCATTGATCAGAATCAGCCAATCGGAAAGACGGTGGATTTTTATCAGAATAACGACGTATCTCTGGCAAACCGGCAGATGTTGTTGGAACTTAGCATGGATATCTTACCCCACTGTCCATATAGTCCTGACTCGGCAGATTTGGATTGTCATCGTTTCCACCCTTTCCAAAATTCGTTAAAGGGAAAATTTTCGATTTTCATGAGGACAGCAAACAGCGCCTTGAGCCGATTTTTAGCTATTAACCAGGCAGGTGCGGATTAAGCTTGGTAGTGGCCCCAGGAGTTCAAGTTTTTGGGGACCCTTTGAAAGTAGAACGCATATGTACTTCAAAATTTCAACTCGTCAGTTATGATGATTTAAAATAAGATTTTCACAGTAACTATATTTGTGTTCAGAAAAATTGCTATTCATAATTACTCTATTAATTTATTTTATCTACCTATTTCAGTAGTTTAATTAACATTTGTCGATAATTAATAGTTTTCTATTAGGGATACTTGATCTTTGGTGATTTCATAAAATATATTTATTTTACAATTACAAAAGATTTCCGTTTTGTATAAGTACATTTTTTACTCTTAAAATAAAATACTTTTATGATAGTAACAGTCAAAATATTCGAGAAAAGTATGAAAAATTTAAACTAGGGTTAAGTATTCCTAGTTTTCCCTTTATTAATATTAGGGTTTCTTTTCCGGAATCAGCGGAAATAGTAAAATTTTAACACACTTTGTATTCCGGGAATTATACATGGTTCCAGGAAAATCCCGGGAACACAAAATTTTAAAATTATACAGAAAATCACCAGATGAAAATAATTTCACAAAATTATGTTAAAGCAGAGTTGGGCTGCGGAAAGAAGGTTTGTTTAGACACCAAAACAAGCTATAATATTTTGTTAGGCAATGCTTGAAAGATTTTTAAAGATAAATCCAGCAATTTCAAAAGCATTATTTGATATTAAAGAGCAACAAATTTCGGTTAATGGAGATTTTGAAACTCTGACTGCAATTTTAACAGGCTTGAAGCATTAAAATTGGCCTAGAGAAGCTATGCAGTCGAAACGCGACTTTGCTAACAGCCGAAGGAGTATTTGCTTTCATTATTGGAGAGTTGAACAGACAAAACTCATAATTTGCGAAGAATATGAAATGTTCTCTTGTCCAAAAAATTTGTGTGAGACGCAGTGTTAAGTTGGATTAATGCAATATCCAAATTTTGGGAGAAAGTATGATGCTGCTGCAGTTACTGTTGATCATCCACGTTCACCAAATAAATACTCTTCCTTTGATTCATGAAGCTAAAATAATTATAACAAGACTTTTTTGCGAGAGAGACGAATCACTCTTCACCTCTATCACTCAGAAAAAGAGAACACGGAAAATTTGGAAGAGAAATCTTTAACGTTGTATACGAAAAACTGAAGAAAGCGATTCACTCAAAGACTAATGTCCTTCTTTGTTCAACTGACAAGAGTTTTAGCGTGAGCAAGATAGGGAAGGAAGAATTGCTGTTTTTTGACTCAACAGGAAATCGATCTGAAAATATTTTAAAACTGGGTGATGCTTTAAAAACAATTCCTCCAACCCAACTGAATCTGAGAGGGCATTTTCTGCTGCCGGATTGTTCAGAACAAAGTTAAGAACTAGGCTTAATGTTAAGCATAGATTGCTTATGGTCTCTTAAATCATATTTTAAAAATGAATAATTAACATATTTTATTTGTATTTTGTAGCTCAGTATATAATGTAGTAAAAATTTTGGAATTTATGAATATAATTATTTTATGTAATTATTTTTGATATAAATTAAAAATTACTAATTTTTAGATTTTTTCTAATTTTGATACATTCCCGGTAATCCCGGGCATGATTGTTATGTTCCCGGGATTTCCCGGGAAGGTAAAAAGGCCGGGAAATCAGAAACCCTAATTAATATTTTGTTTATTTCGAGCATTGAAGTTGTTTTCAATTATTATTGTGTGCAGTCAATTCTAAAAATGTTATCAGTATAACTAGTTGTATCATTGGAAAATTTGCAATTAAATCAATATTATTATGCAATATATTATCTCTATGAAATTTAGATACATTTTAAACATTTCTTAACTAGCATTAGTTTGAGCTTTTAATATAGTGTTTTCCATCTTTCTAATAGAAATATTCATAATCCATTGAAGAGAAAAGCATTTCGATTGTTTATTTACTCTCATATCAGCCAGAAAGTTTTTAAAAACGATATCAAATTCAACTGTTTAATCAAGCAGAACTGTAGGTTTAATTACTTTTCCCCAATTAGTTACTCTTTCAGATGAGCACTTTGCTCTAACTTTAATTACCACTATTTGTAAATAAAAGACTTTTATATATAAATACGACTTCCTTTCATATTGTATGAATGGTTCATGAATGTAGTTTCTTTTAAAAAGCGCTGCTCTTAAATATGAGGGCAGAGCATTGTAACAAAGGTAATCACTATTACTATTTGGGCGTATACACACGAAGTTCAGCTGATAGCTAGAAACATGCCGGTGATGTTCACACGGAGCGTTTAGCTACTCGTCGCTGCATATTCGACGTTACTCATTCTTTTGGTGAGTGAGGTACGTTTCTCAGAAACGGTGATTTATTTGTATGAATGATTTATTGGAAGAGCTCCTATCTAAGGAAGAATTCATTGCATATAATGAATAAAAATTTTACATTTTATAACGTATGGAACTGTTTCAAAAAATTCTCAACTGAATTCAGAATATCACGCATCAGTATATAATTTGTTTTCTGGAGTATCATATGATATTCTTATCGATTATAGAATATCCGATGAATATTCTCATTATCCTAATAAATAGTAGGCATGTAATTGAATTTAAAATAATTTTATTTTGATAAAAATTCCTATTTGATTTATTTTTAACAATATAGCAATTCATAATGATCATTGCATGTTTTGCTTTGTAGTAAACTTATCGCTTTAAAAAGGAATCATTTTCATATTCTACAAAGGCTAGGGATAAGAGAAATTATCTTTCATTATATTTCCTGTTTCAAATATATATATAACAATCACACTTAATTTTACTTTAAATTCTAATATTATATATTTATTAAATCTTAGTACAGTATTAACGTATTTAAAAATCACTTTTCCTCCAGTTTCGTTTTATTTCCCGCGCTGGAAGTAAGTAAATCTCACGTTTTGGCATATTCATTACTAAAAGAATATCTTAATCGCTTCCACGAGCCCACATAAATCGCGAAATCAGCGACTTGTTGGCGCCATACTTTTGCCTAAAACACTTATGTAATTTACTAAAAATAGCTAATATTCCCTTCACTTCGATCACGTGTCAATATGTTAATCCCCTATCTAAGAGAACGCAGGATTTTCCGTTCTCTTTCTACTTGAAACTTTCATACGAGACGTACGTATATTCCGCCACTCTCATCATATGGTGAATAATAAATGAAAAATAGCTATTTACTCGGCCTGTTCATTACTTAACGACTACGCCATTAAAATTATTATTGCATTTATACAGGGTGTCCAACAAAGGACTCCCTCATTTTAAAATTAAATAACTCGGCAACGGAGATCGATAGAAGAACGAAACCAGTGATGTGCTTAGTCTGAAAGCCGTAAAAATATGATACAAAAGTTTCAAAATTATTTATAAATGTTGCCGACAGGTGGCGCTGTACGTTGTAATCACAGTTCAGATTTCGAGAAGAAAGCTATAAACTGTCATTTGCAAGTAATCGTTGCAATCACATCACAATCGATTCAAATTAGGCATTTTTCGTGCTTGCCAAGGACAGTTTATAGATTTCTTATCGGATTCTGAATAGCTATTACAACCTGCAGCGCCACCTGTCGGCAACATTTATAACTAATTTTGAAACTTTTGTATTAGATTTTTACGGCTTTCAGACTAAGCATATCACTGGTTTCGTTCTTCTATCGATCTCCGTTGCCGAGTTATTTAATTTTAAAATGAGGGAGTCCTTTGTTGGACACCCTGTATATATATGTAGACTTCCTATAAGAAATCTAACTAAAATTAAGAGAGGTTGAAATGGTCATAATATTCCAAGAACAATAATAGATAATCTAATTTTATAAACCACCTAGATATAACTAAAAAATGTTAATTTAATGAACTTTTTCTTATTTGTATAAGCATGTAAGTAATTCTTAGGATACTCATACCTTAAATTACTTTCAATAAATTCTTTAATTACAGTTTGTATACATGTAAATTCTGATACTAACATATTGTTTCTATGTACACAATTTAATATAATGTTTATATATATATGGTAAGTAATAGTAAATAAAGTAATAAACAAAAAATCAAAAAATCCCATTCTTAATCGAAAATGTCTTACCTAATTATAACAAAATGTACAATTGAAAACTAAATCAGTAAACATTTCAAAACCCCCATAAATTCAATAGATTTTAAATTAAAAACAACTACCCTTTATACTAACATGTATTAACGTATAAACATCCATGAGATATGAAATATTACACTTAGAATTAAAATAGCACTAAAAGAGATGCAAAGTTAAACCAATATGGAGATCCAACAATTATAATGGCCTGAACGACTGGGGACATGCATATCGTGTTAACCAATGGTTTATGGATCCGACCCTCCAGGAAACCAAATCTTTGGATGAAAGAAAAGGGAGTAATTCCCCAAATTGTGTCAAAATGAGAGAATAGATGGAAAAATTACTAATCTAGACAGAACTTATGACAGAACCTTAAGAATACAATATCAGAATTAAAAATCAATTTATTTTAAAAATCTTTGCTTAACTTAAAATAAATGAAGTAAAGAAGATGATTCTATCGGTATCATGAT
>BGPR01047132.1:551-11864 GCA_013235015.1 Araneus ventricosus
AATACAATACAATACAATACAATACAATACAATACAATACAATACAACACAACACAATACAATACAATACAATACAATTCTTATTTTTACAGGAAAATGCACTGAATAAGAAATTTTAATCTTTAACTAATTTTAAATTGGTTTAGGTAGAAGTCATTTGCTTCAAAAAGGAACGATAATATAAATAAACTTAACTAAAATAATTTTAAAGTTTAAGGACAGGCTGTAGCGACATTACCAGATGGGTAAGAGGCAATAATCACGATGAAATGAATTAAAGCTCACATGTTAGAAGTCAAGTGCGTCATCTGAATTTAATTTTGAAATCTATTGTACAACTAATAGGAGAAAATAGGTCGTAATATCGTAGCACTGGGCAAGACAAGATGCATTTAGATGTTCGATGATATACACAACGATGTGTCGTGCCTTCATGTAATTTGACCCTCTCTGAAGCTCATTATATATTTCTTTCTAAAATATTTGTAAAGAATATATGATCGATCAATAAATGGATATAACAATCAAAATATTAGAAAGCAATTTGTTTATTAAAACATTCTTACTTAAAAATTTCTACCCATCTTCTTCTCTCTCTAAGATTTAAGATTCTGATATTTTTATTTTCTCGTACGCGAAGTATATACAGATATAAAGCATTGTCATCGTCAAAATATTTTCCCTCGAGATTTTTATAATCTTCGCGTTTCAGAAGCCTCAAGTGCCAAAACCCCCTTTTTGGAATTATCTGTTTCTGTCTGTATCAAACTTTTCCCCAAATCTGTCAATGGATTGATTGTTGCCGACCGCGTATGTGAACGCGATAAAGGCAACAAGTTAGTTGGGTGAATTTCAATATTTGATCATTATATCAAAAATAGAGATCTGTGTATAATTTTAGACTATATTCATCTGTTTGAATTAATTAGACTGTCTGCTTGTTTATATGTCTATCTGTTATAGATAACTCATAATCAAATGAAATTTGATATGCGATGTTAGCATCAAAAATGTAGATCGATATTAAATTTTGGACTCAGTCGGTCAAAGGATAAAGTACCAAAATGTACTCTTCACTGTTCTTCGAAGCTAAAGGCAAAATATTGTGTAAGTAAGTATACGAGAAAGTTAAGGGAAAGAAATCCAGCTGGTTTATTAGCCATTCCTGTTTATATTTTCTTTAGTAACAAATTGTGTAAAAATCCATTACAAAAGTGTAAAAGTCGTAATCATGTATATAATGTAGCTTATGCGTTTATAAATTCACCAAATCGTAACAAATGTGTTCAAAATTGATTTAAAAACATGTATTCTTAGTATCAATGGATTGCGATATAAATCAAGTATCTTCAAATATATATACCATTTTATAATTAACCAGTTAAAAGTGTAGTATTCTGCACCTTCTAATTAGATGAACCCCTTCAGATTGATTCAACTAAGAGCTCATAGAACTCTGGAGATATTAATCGATTACCGGTTATTTTTGTATCGAATGACTTACTTTTATATTATAAGTGTAAAAATGCCATAATTCGACGCACGAATTACGAATGTGATCTCATGCAAATTAATGCTTCACCAGAAATGACGCCATGCAACATATGGACATTGATTTCTCCATCAGCTTTTTAAAACAGGTAATGAATATTGTGTGTTTTCTTCGTAATTTGATAAATAATTGAAATTAAAAATGGGTTGATATTATAACAAAATTATGGTATTTCGTTATCCAAGAGTTTTAAATTGAATTGATATCTCCCGATATGGCCTTTTTCTTTTATTTACTTGTGTTCCTACAGACTAATTATCCGAAATTCATTACCATTGTTTTACAGGAAGCTTTACAGACTAAAATTTTATTTTAAGCAAAACTGAACAAGAAATTGCATTAAAACTCTTTTTATTAGATGTTTTCACAGTGAATATATGTGAAAATTCGAATAAATTAATGTTTTTTTTGAAATCATTTACATATGTTCAGTGTTTGTAAAATATCCTAACACGTATAAAATGTTACAACAAAAGATTTTCCTTCGTTTATAAACATTTTTACAATACAACATAGAAAACTGCTGCCATGGGAAATATGACATATTTCACTTCAGGTATTATTCTTTGTAAATGTCATGGATAAATTGTGCGTGAAACGCTAAATTCCCTTATTTATAAATATGTAAAGCTTTTTGAAATAAGATATATTTCTAATATATTTTTATGGTTTAAACATTTTATCACGTCCAGGCTTTATGATAAACGTGTTAATGCTAAAAATAATGCGTTATTCCATTTATTTGGAAAATGTGTGTGAAAAAAAGGCAAGGGTTTGAGGATTTTTCATGCGCAATAAAACTTTTAAGTTCATTAGGTGTTAATTTTTTTGTTTAAAATAATTTTCAGCTCTCACATTTATGTCTCGTTTATTAAAATTACATATAATCTAATTGAAGTTTCAAAATTCAATGTTTTATATGGATATACATCTAAAAGTAAAGTAATTTTTATTGAACTATTAAGCAAATGTAGATTTTAAGAATATGTGATTAAGAACTCAAATGATTTTATTTCGAAAAGAAAATCACGATCATAAACTTTAAAAATTATCTTTTCGCTGAATAAACTTCAAGTATCATCAATAATTCAAACCGGTCTGCTTATAATATTCTACTTAATGTAGTCTTTTGTCTTAATTTCAGAACACTCGAGCGTGATGCCTGAAACGTGGATATAAATGACACAAAAAAGTTCCAAAAAGTAGTATACAAGGGATTTTAGTTTTGATATATTAACGACCCATTTTGAAGCAACACGAGGGCTATTTTAAGACGAACCTCATAATTTTAAACAGCGGTCAGATTCCGAGAACGGCACCTTTGCTGGTATCAACCGGTCCTAGCTTCACCACCCAGCAGCAGGATTTTCACCCCCTACGTATGATTTAGCGTCTTCAGTGGAATCGGGTATCGAGCCTGGTGCCCTCCGAAGTCGAAGCCTTGCCACTAGGCCACCGCGGCCTAGTATATAAGGGAAGATAGGCGAATTGTCGCTATATTTAGACTTAATTTAAACGCCCTTGCATAATATTCGCAAATCAATGCGAATAATCATTCGTACAGACATATCATATCATTAGGAACGATGAAGGCGACGGTCTTTTACCGACTCAAATCAAACAGCTGAAGAAAGAAAGCATAATCACGACTTCTTGTTTAATATTGACAGAAATCCTTGGAAAATATTTTTCATTCCATTGAAATTAACAAAGAGAAAACCCTAGTTTTATTAAATTAATTTAATTTAAGAAATTTCCCAAAATTCCCAGTTGTCGTTTTTTTGTGACAGGTCTTCTTCTTTTAGAATTGATAATTCACATTATATCATTGCGAATGCCTCAAGGTGACGGTATGATTCCAATACTAGTCAAACAGCTACAAGAAAAAAAAAGCAATTCAATTCTGACTTGGTTATTGGATCTAGAAAAGTTTTGCAACTAATTTTCCGTTCTATAAGGGAGAGTCACCGAATTTGGACCGACACCTAGATTGGACCGGTATCATAACATCATTTCTATTACATGTTTAGGCCGCAAAATAGGCAATTTATGTTGTAACGATATATATGTCGTTTATCATAACATTTTTAAGAGAGAGCGCTCCGTGGTTATAGTTAGAGAACAAGTGTTTGGATTTAGACATCATCAATTAAATATTTTAACAAAAGACAGAAAGTCCTAACGCTGTTTTAAAGTAAGTAGCAAAATATATCATTATATCCTAAGATAGGGAGCTTGTTTGACTAAAATTTACTGTAATAATTGTATTAAAATAATTTCAGATAAGGCTAGAGGCATATTTTTTTGCATCAGTTTAAAAAATGCGTAGACTGGACCACAAACATATGTCTAAATTGGACGACTATTATCTTGTACTAGAGGAATAGTCCACAAAACAGTTACAATCACTAGTGGTCCCCATAAATTGGAAAGAATAGGCCAAATACAAAAAACTCAGCAGTAAAAGGACATTAAAGACATAAAATACTTATTCAAAAAGAACAAAAACTAGGACTACGTAATTTTGTATCGGTATTTTGTAAGGAAACAAAGGAAGAAGAACTGATACAGTGCTCTGGTATGAATTTGAGAAACAAAAAATATTTTTGTTTTAATTGTGCTGTAAGAAATTGGTGGTCCAACCTAGGAAATCAGTTCCCTTAATTGGACTGATGACACAATTTTTTTACTGTTTTTTTCTACTTTAAAGTTTATATCATAATATAAATAAACTACAAAAAATTCAAGTATTTAATTTTTTTAAAAAACCATTTCTCTACCATTGTATATTAACCCTTTAAAGGGGCATTTTTTCTAGAAGTTATATAATAAAATAACTTTGAGATTGAGATTAATTTAAGAAAATAAATTCATTTAGCTTATTGAATGACATAATTTTTATGTTAAATAATTATATTTATTATTAATTAATTAACGATTCAAGACACCTCGTTACGATTTCAGATAAGAAACTGGAACATATAGGTTTTCGCGAAAAATTTGGCGAGAACTTATGCCAATCTTAAAAATTGCATTTAAAAATTGATGAATTTGGTAGGAAGTATGCTTCCCGTGGCCTTAGAAAAGGTTAAAGAATGTCCAGGTAGTCCAAATTCCGCAAATATTCCCTATAAATTAACAGCTAAAAAGCTCAATTTTTTTCAAATGCTCTAAGAAAGTTCACGTGTTTATCAAACCTTTCTTTAACCATTTTCAGTGACACATATACTTCTTTCAGAATATATCAAAGTCTAAGAGGCATGCATAAACAATACCTGTATCATATCATTAGGAACCCTGCGAAGCGATGGTCGGTTTCCAACATAAATCAAAGAACTGAAAAGAAAATTCAATTATAAGTAAGTTGCTTAATAGAGCTAGAAATTTTTCAAAATAATCTGTTACTAATACAAATCAAACAGATGAAAAAAATAAATTCAATTATAACTTGTTTAATAGAGCTAGAAAATAACTGCAAAATAATTTTCAGTTTTATATAAATTTACAACTGAAAAACCCAGTTTTATTCATAAACTCTAAGAAAGTTCACATGCTTACCAAACTTTTCTTCACCCATTTTCAGTGACACATCTACTTCTTTCAGAATAGATAAAAGTCAAAGAAGCACGCATAAACAATGCCTGTATCAAATCACCATGAACCCTGCGAAGCGATGTTCTGTTCCCAACATAAATCAAATAGCCGAAAACAAACTCTATTATGAGTTGTTTAATAGAGCTAGAAATATTTTTCAAAATGATTTGTTACCAACACAAATCAAATAGCCGAAAAAATTAATTCAAATATAATTTGTTTTATAGAGCTAGAAAAAATAATTTCAAAATAATTTTCAGTTCTATATGAATAACAATTGAAAAGCCCAATTTTATTCATATGCTCTAAGAAGGTTCACATGTTTACCAAACTTTTCTTTAGCCATTTTCAGTGACACATCTATTTTCTTCAGAATAGATAAAAGTCAAAGAGGCATGCATAAACAATGCCTGTATCATATCATTACGAACCCTGAGAGACGACGGTGTGTTACCAACACAAATCAAACAGCTGAAGGAAAAGAAGTTCGATCATGGTCTCCAACATAATAGACAGAAGTCGATTTGTCCCTCTGTGTGACAGTATATACGCTTGGAAAGCATTTACCAGTTTTGTGTATGCTGAGCACGTAAGAACCGGCAAATTGAAGTGTCTGCGAGATAGACAGTATTCCTCTGAAAAGATTGTTCTCAAAGGTGTTCTTCTATGAGGAGTCGAGATCGGAATTTCCTATTAGACTTCAGCCACAAGATAGGGAGAGATTTTAACATGATGTAAGCTTTGGATGCTTTCGGTTCGATCGGCTTCACAGACGATCTTCCCAAACACACCATCGTCTTTTCAGCGATGTAAACTTCCCCTCCGGCGTGCAGGCAAATCTTGTTAAAGTGAATGTAAATTACCATGATCAAAACTTTAAGTTAGGAACTATAAGAATTTTATCCCCGCCAGTATTTAATACGAAGAAACTGAAAGATATTCTTAACGGTGTGAAACAAATATGTGCTGTTATGTCTTATGGGATTTGGCTTCAAGAATAGGGTAACAGTCGCGAAAGAGTGTGTGTGCGAATCGTTTTCCTACCAAAATTAAATTAAAAGAGTCTCGAATCAACAAGACACTTAAGACTTTTGCGAATAAACAGCAGAAGCGTAATTTTGACTGAGAGAAAACTTAATTGAGAAGAGTAGTTGCAGAAATCTTTACTCGGAATATTTGGAAACAAATGCTAAACTCAATAATTGGAAAGTGGATCTTGAAATGTAAATAAATAAATGGTAATAATTCGTAGCGCAAAGAATAAAACTTAATTCTTTCTTAAGAATAATGTTACATAGAAGGAAGAATTCTTGTGTTGTCCGAGAGGAAAGAGAAATGATTTGATCTAATTACTGAAGAGAATTTAATTTTCCGTATTCTGGGGCTTATTTCACAAAATATTTTCATAGGAAGCATTTAAAAGTGTTGTCCGAGGCTTTCAAGCATTATTTTTCGTGTTTGTAGGCTTTCAGATGTTTCCAAATATTATACCATTCTTTAGGGCTTCGGCGATCATACGGTAACAAAGACATGTTTTTATTTTGAGTTTTCTTGGAACTAGAATTAAAAAAGTTATTTTTTCACGATGTTTCTTCTTTCTCAAATGTTCCACAAACGCTGCCAAGGCTGCCTAACCAATATCTTAAACTTGTATTTTTATTTATTTCTTAATAGATTATATATTTTCAGTTAAATAAGTTTATGCAGATTTGAATTTGATTGTTTACTAGCCACCTTCGGCGACCAGCTTGTTGGCCGGGAATGTGATTTCAATTGAATCTTGCAGCATTTTATATTCACGGTTCTCTTAACAACGTAATTTTAAACTTCAGATTGTTGTAGATATTTAACCCATGTTCTATTATTGACCTTGGACCTCTTCTATTCATTGTGTACATAAATGTTCCTAATGGAGTCAAATAACTGACCATATCATGTAACGTCTAATTCCATGCTGTCGGCACTATCTTTACTTTCTTATTCCTCTCGTAAAATATGTATTTGATTTCAACATTAAAATTATGCAGCACGTTTTATGGCCAGCGGCATGTTAGCTGGATTAAAACATGCTGAAAAGAATGAAAACTATGAATAAAAGAATGAAAACTTAGCAACCATAACCATTCAACTTACTGGATATATTTCTTAATGTAAGCAAAGCAATATCTCGGAGAGCTTGGTTTATAGATTTCACAAAACTTTTGATGAAGTAAAATATGAATGCAAAATGTATTAGGATATTATCTCAGATTACAACAATGAAAGAGAAATATGCAATGAAATATTTGTTTAAACAATGAAAACGGATTGAGTTGCGTTATTATGCCAAAAATATTTTAAAAATTTATTAAAAATTCGAGAAAAAGCTGAACGGTAATTCAATTGATATCATTGGATAGGTAAATTTTTGCACTTTCAAATGATGTAAAAATGATTTTTGTGCTGTAAAATTTTCGGAAGTTATTAAGAAAAAACGCCCAAGCCTAAATTTCGCTTAATTTTTAATTAATTAAAATTTCCAAAAAAGGGCTCCGAAGTGCACATTGCCACCCTCCAAAGTATATTTGTGCCAAATTCCGTAGCTCTTATTCCAGCGGTCTGACCTGTTGACCACACACATACACACGCACGCACGCACGCACCTTTATTATTAGTACAGATTTGATTTTGGATCATTTTCTGTTATATCGAATAAGTTACATCTACATTAAAAATAGTTACTTGTATTTCTAACATTTCGTTTCGGTCTTGTCAAATTATTTTTCAATAATAATTATACCTTGCATTTGTGTAGTGATATTGCATTAGTTTCCAAGTGAAGAAAATTGAACCAAATCTGTCTAGTTTGCCAAATTAGTGTGGCCGCCGAGGCCGGATAGTGTCTAGGTTTCAGTATTGGAGGGTCACACATTTGAGACACGAATCCACCATACATCCGAAATGTACGCAGACCTGGTAAATCCTTTGGGACCTGTCGTTATCTCGCTAGTATGGTGTGGACATTTGGAGAGGACAATTCGACCTAGATGTCCGACAATGGCTCTAAATTACGAGGTCCGTCCAAAATTGGCATCGTATAGTTATTTAACATATTTATTAATAGTTTAGATGGAAGATTCTTTATAACAAAAAGTATTGAAATTATGCTTCCTTTCATTTGTTATGATTAAATTTAAAATAAGATGGTCATTTTACAAATGAAAACCTATTAACAAAACTTCCACTTAGCAAGGCATGTTATTCAGTGTTTAACATCAATAGGCATAACATTGTGTTAAAAATTCAAATAGCATTTGCTTTCGAATAACCATTAATGTAAACCTTTTCATTTGTTACAACGGAACTGAAGAAACAGATCCTTTTTTCTTTTCGTATATGTATTTTATCAACGCGTGAATATGTTCAATGTCATCTTTATTTATATACTAGCTGTTACCAGCGGCTTCGTGCGCGAACAAATTTAATTATTCTTTTTTTTTAATTCACGAATGTAAATGTTTTGTTACATTTTGAAAGGGGAAAGCAAAAGTTCTGACGGTTGATAATACTTAGTTGGACGGCTGACAGGAGTGTACTGTACATGTATGTTGATATAGTTATGTGAATTGTTTATCTATGCTAATATACTTTTGTATACCACGTTATTTGCACGGATGTAGAGGTTATGTGGGCTCGACGCACGTGAGCACGCCACATATAGTTGCACATGCGAAAAATATGGTTTTTCCAAATGTACGCCTGCCACTTTCAGTGTCTGGCCCTGAGCCTGACAAATGATATTTTTAAAGGGATTTGTTACCTTTTGAACTGAGATGATAAATCCTTCGGTATTATCGGAAGGCATGGAATTAAAATACTCTCTCTTCTCCCTATATCAGTCATAACAGTAGCTTTCACGACCTTTTGGACCTAGGTGTGTAATTTGTAACCGTGTGCCATTGCGCAGTCTCGGTATATCGAGGTTACGTATTAGTAGTACTGGCACACCGACATTCAATCTCGGCCTCTCGGAAGGTGCCCTGATAATTCTAAGATGTTGAAGAGCTCTACAGAATATGATGTTCCTAGTTAATGCCCATTACCGTATCTCCAGATGGATAATCTGTAATATCTCACTGTGAAAATTAAACAAAACATCGAGAGAATAATTCACTAACGTCATTGGACCACTGTGTAACTGTATTAAAAGCTGTAAATGCTACTACAACAGGAAACTGGAAGTGCAAAGTCTAATTTGTTGTTTATGGTCAAAGAAAGCAATATTTTCTTATATTAACTTTAACACTGGCAAAAGTCAGCGCGCGAAACAGTAATTTGGCTTGAATTTATTTCTCTAAGAATAAAAAGTATTGTTAGAAATTACGTTACAAAGATATTTTTAAACCTTTATAACATCAGAGAAAACATTTCATCGCAATGGAATTAATAGCATTTAAAAGATCATTTTCTGGTCTTTAAAATGGCATAAAAATAATTGTTGTCTAATAAATATTTCAGAAGTTATTGGCAAAACACTTGTAAGCATTAGGCTTAAAAGCAGCTAATTTTCGTTATTTAATTAAATATCTTAAGAACTAATTAACTCTGAAAGTTGAAAAAAGCACCTTTGACCTAGAAATATGCTCTAGAATGTCGTGTGTAAATTTCATGTCGCTACAGTTCACCGTTTAGGAGGAGTTCTTGTGACCCACAGACAGACAAATACATGTAATTTCTGTCTTATTTTATAGATATTTATAAAGATAAGCAAAATGTTCAGAAATAAAAGTAAACTAGTTCAAAGTCTAACCGTTGCCTAGCAACGGAGTAGCTATAAATTTGCGTTATTTCCAAATCGTCTGTACGTAATTAAAGTTGTTAAACATTAAAAAATTAATAACAATTGAAGAGAAAATGTCACAAAAACAAAATAGGTATCTCTGAAAAGATAAAATACTGTACTTTAAGATAGCATAAAAATAATTTTCATCGGATAATTTGTTTTGAAGTTACAGCGGAAAAATGATCTCGTGATAGTTGATTTCAAAAATAAATTATACCACATGTTTTCGCATTCCTGAAGGATCACGTGACAGTTGATTCAAAAATAAAATAAACTTCATCGAGAATCGCTGAGTCAATGGGCTTTGTTAATTATTTAATTGTTGTCTGTAGTCAAAAATAATTAATATAACGTGATTTCACATAGCCTATGTCCGTTCTTGGGTTCCAAGCTACAACTCTGCCAATTTTCATCTAAATCGGTTTTGAAGTTTGGTCGTGAAACCGTAACAAACAGACAGACAGACAGACACACTTTCGCATTTATTATATTACTAGCTGTTACACGCGACTTCGTGCACGAAGAATTTGAATTATTCTTTTTTTCAATTCACGAATGTAAATGTTTTGTTGCATTTTGAAAGGGGAAAGTAAAAGTTCTGACGGTGATAATACTTAATTAGACGGCTGACAGGAGTGTACTGTACATGTATGCTGATATAGTTATGTAAATTGTTTATCTATTCTAATATACTTTTGTATACCACATTATTTGCACAAATGTGGAGGTTATGTGGGCTGGACACACATGAACACGCCACATATAGTTGGCCATGCGAAAAATATGGTTTTTCCAAATGTACGCCTGCCACTTTCAGTGTTGGCCCTGAGCCTCGCAAATGATATTTTTAAAGGGATTTGTCACCTTTTGAACTGAGATGATAAATCCTTCGGTGTTATCGGAAGGCGTGGAATTAAAACACTCTCTGTTCTCCCTATATCAGTCATAACAGTAGCTTTCACGACGTTTGTACCTAGGTGTGTAATTTGTAACCGTTTGCCATTGCGTAGTCTCGGTATATCAAGGTTACGTATTAGTGGTACTGACACACCGACTTTCAATCTCGGCTTGTCGGAAGGTGCCCCTGACAATTCTAAGATCTTGAAGAGCTCTACAGAATATGATGTTCCTTGTGAATGCCCATTACCGTATCTACAGAAGGGTATTCTGTAATATCTCACTGTGAAAATTAAACAAAACACAGAGAGAATAATTCACTAACGTCATTGCATCACTGTGTAACCGTATTAAAAGCTTTAAATGCTACCACAACAGGAAACCGGAAGTGTAAAGTCTCCTTTGTTGTTTATGGTCAAAGAAAGCAATATTTTCTTATATTAACTTT
>BGPR01047133.1:0-11864 GCA_013235015.1 Araneus ventricosus
AAATTATCATTTTCAGATTTAAATCCGTAATGAAACTAACACCCTTGAAATAGAAACGTCTTAAAATCTTCTTAGAATTAGCACACTTAAAAATATATTTTAAGTGGATTGAAACGTTCCTACTCATATAAATAGAGAATATATTGTGACCCAAATCTCATTTCTATTTACTGTTACTTTCGAAGGAATAGTGAAGTAAAAGACTTTGAGGGCCTCTCAGAACCAGAATGTATGTTAAAAATCTTCTAAGAAGGTAGGCTACAATTTAGGACACATTTTATTAGTGCGAGGAATTTTAAGAAAACTATTTATTAGCTTTTGTTACGCTTTCTTGAATGATTTCCTTTTATTCTTTGTGCTCGTAAAACATAAGTATGCATGTATTTTTAACAACGCAAGTGTTATTTATAACTTCTTAGTATTTGTTTTAAATATTGTTGCTGGAATCAGCTCAGCACTCAAAATGGTCTGTATCCTTCCTCTGAAGATTACAACTTGTTTAACAAAGAACGGAAATAATTCGTATTATTCTCTTTATGTTTATGTTTTCGCATAATTGTATGTCTTCATTTTTTTAAATATCATACATCAGTATTTAAAATGCCTGCATCCATTGTACTATGTAGAATGTGAGAAGTATCAGGGTTTAAACACTTGGAAATTCTTTCCATTGCTCAAATATGCGTAAATGCATCGGAAGACGTATCCATTTGTTAACTATTTCGCATTGAATAGAATATTTTAAATTAAATATTAAATTCTTTTTGAATCATGCTCGGAATTTCATAGTAAAATACCGAATAATTCAAAATATGTAAAATATATTCAAATGTACTGTTGCTTGCAATTTGTGAGAAACGTAAAACTAAGGAGGATATTATCCAAACCTAACATAACACTGAAAATGTTTTAACTAAATTTAATATTTAACATCATTACAAGCGCTTTTTCAGTTAGCTGAATATTGTATAGAATTAGAAAAAGTTTTTACAATTAATTAAACAGTTTGCATTCTAGATTGGAGGGGGTCGTTAGTTTGATATCGGATTCCATAGAAGATCCGTCGTGAATACGGTTTGGTTCACTTTAAATAAGCTGAGGCGAAACGTCCTCCTGTTGGTGTGGTGCGGAAGTTTGGAGATGAGCGGTGTTGGCTAAGGTGACTTTCTCATCATCTGGCCACGGTTGAAATACACGAGGTTCTTCCCACATTAACCCTTGTGAAGTTTCAAATCGGGACGTTACTCTAATTATCTAAACAAAACTTCATTTGAACAGTTTGCAAGTCTTGTTCCAGTAAACTACCAAAGAAAGAGAAAATTTGGATGCTGTAAAGGAATCAGGAACCTTCTTTAAAATGTACGTTTAAAAATATAAATATTTTTCTCAAACATTTGAGAACAAATTCTAATATCTCTCATTAGCGTTATTAAATATATTGCATTGTAATTAGTCTGTTGGGCTTCTGTTTGCATTGGGTTGAGTTATGCATAAGCCTATAAATAGTCTGAGAACTGAGCCTGAAATCTATAAAATAGTAGTAGCTTCTCGTTTGCATAAATGTATGTAGTTATAAATATTAGAAAAAGAAGTTTCGTCATCTAGAAATTGTTTAATTCTGAGCACATCATGCTTTCAAGTGCATGAAAGCGATGTTACGCCCTGTCACGAAATGATAGCATGCTAAATTAACATGCTTTTTGAGATTTTAAAATTTCTTCTCGTCTAAAACTCTTCCTAATAATTAAACTCGATAAGTTATCTCCTCGAAATAAAATTTTATCGGTTTTTTTCTGTTTAAAATACGAGGCTTTATTCTCGATATACATCTGAAGAGCCGATTAAGGTCACATTTGACAGAAAATAAATGAAGAAAATTTCGCAAATAAATTACTTCTCAACCAGTTTTCCTTGAAGCTTAAATTGGAAGTGTGGTTATTCTTTTCTTTGCGATCTACAGCAGAAATTCAGCTTCATGATGCTTTTCAAATTGGATGGAAAATCGAAGATTGCACAATTTTCATTATTCTATGATTCAAAAGAGCTTGATAAAATGAGTTACGTTCCAAACTGGAATAACGGAAAGTGATTCAATCATAACTAGACATCAAAAAGGGAAAGAAATTTATCTTGGGTGGTTCTAAATCAAGATAAACTTGACTGCGGTTTGCTTTATTTGTCAGCGTGCTGAATATAACAAAAGTGTGTATGTTGCCATCTTTTTTTTTGCTGCCCTTAATTAATAGGTGATAAAAACGCATCTTTTAATTTAAAAGTATAGTGGCTTCTAATATAAGTTTTACAATAAATATTTACCTTATATTTTGGAATAAAATCCTTAAACTTCAAATTCAAAGAAAGAATGTGTGTGTGACGCATACAACAACATACGTAAATTAGGTTTTACACATTAGATTAAAATTAGGCATTATAAAAGGTAAACACTTACGTTTTTCTGCTAAGCTTCCGTCTATATTTACTGTAGCAAATTTTTTTTACACGACGTGAATAATATTGTAAGATGCTTCATTTAACTTATAAATTCCTTCATAAGTAACTTTGGTGACCAAAAGCCACAATGTGATCTCTTATATATTTAATTTTAATATACATAACAATTTATTTGATTAGTTTTACTTTCAGATAATTGGATTTTTTAACCACAAACCAATCAAATAAAACATTTTCAGGGCCATGGTTAATATCATTTTTCTGAAAAAAATATTTATTAAAAAATTATAAAATACTTATTTTAAAAATCCAAAACATTATATTTCAGAACGAGTTGCATGAAAATTTTAAATAAGTTAATATCTCTCTTTCGGTGAGCTGTTAATCCCATTTATTTGCCCAGAATAAAATATATGCGGTACCAAAATACTAACAGATTTATGAAACCTATTCCATGTTGAAAAATTTTATATAATTGAAGATTTTACTATCCTCTAAATGGATTTCTTTGTAAATAATTTTACTTGGAATTAATTAATAAGACGAATATTTTTGTTATTCCATAGGAGCTGTGAAACGTTTTTACCCACGTTAATTCCATTGTATTGTATTTTTGCATTTAAAAAAATCAGATATTAGCCGTTATCATGAAAATAACAAAAATGTAAAAGAATTATAAGTTTTAAAATTATTAAAACATTTTTATTGAATTTAAATTAATTTAATGAAATTGCAATTAATGAAAGAAATATTAATTGAAAAATATTTACCATTGCACATCAGTTCTCAAAAAGTTTTAATAAAATATCCTTCTCACACTAGTAATCAAATATTATGTTATTTTACCGCTTAACTAAAAAGCCTCAGAATATTCGTGCATCGAATTATAGCATTTTTAGTAATAAAACTTAAATTTAATTATTAATTAACGTTATAATTTTATACAAAAATTGCGTAGAATATATAAACATCTCAAGTATTAAATGCCTTCTGAGATGAACGAAAACGACAACCCCGTTCGGAAACAGAAGGTATCATCTTATTAGATAGCAAAGAAAATAATTCAGTTAAATTCCTAACAATCATGTTCAAAATAACATGAATTTTAATAATTTTCTCTTTGTATATTAAAATACTTTAACTTTTGAGCATAGATTAAATATTCCTACTTTTTTGGGTTTAAATTTTGAATATTTTTTATCATGTCCTTTTCATAATGAAATGCATAAAAATATAATGTAGGAATCAATATGAAACTATTTCAGACAACATCAATATAAGCTGTTAAAATTATTCGCACTAGGGCTAGGTACCAGCAATTTAAATTAGGAGCTTTGGCCTGGATTTGGTTAAAATAACAAATTTTACATCAAAATCATAATTTAAAAGCAGAAGATTAATTATATATCAAACAATGCATTTTAAAAATTTGAAATGAAATCATTTTTACATAACCTTCAAAATGCATCACCGCGAAAATTACAATACTTGAAAAAATTATTTCTTTCAACTATTCATGGACCTTAGATGTGGTTAAAATAGAACCTGTTATTTCCCATCATTAATTTTGACAGGAAAAATATTTCCATATTTTATTTAATTCGATCTCAAAATTGGAAAGAAAATTGCGTTTCTTAAATCCACTATAGGAGATAATAATAGTTTTCTGAGGAATAAAATCAAAACCACAATTCTTTATTTTGGTAGCCAAGCAATTTTTATTAACCATAAAGAAATATTTTCTTCATTTTGGTAGCCAAACAATTTTTATTAACCATAAAGAAATGTAAGAAAAATAACAGTTCTTCGAGGTTATCCAGATCTTCCATCTGTCATAATTTCCGCAACGCCATACAAGAATGTAGAACACTATCATTTTCTCCACACGTGCTCAGCAAAATAATGCATAATCATTTTTTTTTTCAGAATAGATGAAGTTGTAATTGATATGATACTTAAGGCATTCCTCTCCCTTTCAATGACTGACTCCCACCTGTTCAAATTGTTAAACACCTTCACCACATTATTGTATTGTAATGAAGTGATAACATTCCGATTTTGTTTGTTCTTCGCGCTGCTTTTTTACTTCCTTGGAAGATGATGAACAATGGTTCCTTTTCGCATGTTTAATGATTTGGTAGTTTTTATCGGTTCATCAAGTGGGTGGATTCAAATAGAAGAGATTTTTAGAGTTTGATACAGTATGTGTTGATTCTTGTGTAGGTTGAGGTGATATTGTGAAATTATCTTCAACTTTTATGACAATATCCCGGAATCAAAGGTTTGTTTATATTATCAAGACGAACACAGCGGCAGTAACCGTGTCATTAATTTACCTTGAAAAATAATATCTATAAATATTGTAATTTCTTTTTGTAAATGCTGAATCATAATTAAAACAATAAGGTAGTTATCGTTGATTTAAAATAACAACAAATACAGCTCATAAAACTTTACATTTTATAGGCGGAATTTATATGTGTGAGAAAGTTGCTCGTTATGAACTTTATTGAAATTCTTATTAGAACCTCTGTTAAAGATGCCAATATATTGGAGAAACAAGAAACTTGATAGAAGGAAAAATATATAAATTTATCTAGCCCCCCACATCATCAGAAAATCAAAATTAATTCATATCTAGCCCACATCATCAGAAATTGAAAATTAATTCACAAATTTCTTAGAAATGAAAGGAATTTTTCTGTGTTGACCATTCCGAAAGCAGTTGCAGATTAACCAGTAGTATTGATTTATTGAATGAAAAATTACCTGGTGACTTCAGTGAAACTGCAATTAAAATTCAGAATTTCAATATTAACGCGATATTAAATTGAATCCTAAGCGGTTGAAATTATATTTTATCAATTTTTCTCCTGCGGTAGAATGACATTTTCAAAGTTTTAAGTTTTCAGATAAAGGAAGCTTTTTGCTATACATTACGTTCATTTGTTTTGCATGCGTTTATCGTTTCACTTTGTTTAAGGCTGCATAACAGAAAATAAAAAATGTGAAAAATCGAAATCCAAAGAATCCTATTAAAATATTCGCTATAAAATTGAAAATGGAAATTGGTTTATGAATGAAATTGCAACTCTATACTTGAAAAAAAATTATAGCAATGAAAATTCTGAGAGATTTTTTCTGCAAAATTCATTTCATTATAAAAAGAACTTTTTAAAAAAGTGTACACATATATGACAGCATCTATATAAAAAAAAAAAACACACAAAAGATATCTTATCTCTATTTTTCCTTTTTAAGAGGTATATTCATATACATTCAACAATACTGCCTCTAATTTTCCATTTGATTAATATAATTAGAATATTTATACTGAATTCCCCAAAGTTTCCCTCTGAAATTATATATAAAATTTCTTCCACTAACTGAAATGATTTATGAAACTAATAAATACAATATGGAAATAAATACAGTTAAATAACAATCCTTGAAAACAAGAGGTATACAACATATTTTTAGATCTCTTACTGAAAACGCCTTATTCATGTGAAAATAAACTTTATTCCTTTGCCACGAATAATGTTAGACGAAAAGAGTAAAAAACAATCATTATCCACTATCGGAATTTTACTTAAATAATTAGAACTTCCTCAAATATTTGAACAAAAAAAGAAACATTAGCGTGTTTACTTATCAAAGCTTTTCTAATCCATTCCTCCCCAACTGAAAGAACCGTTCAAAGATTAAAATATCCAAACCATATCATTGAAGGAAGAACTAAAACACTCTCTCCATAATGATAATGAAAGTAAGTGCAAGCAACTTGTAAATTAAAAGGGAAGAGGCATCATTAAAAACCAACCACGTCTCTTAACAAACATGGTTACTTTATTATTAAAGTAGTGCCTTCTGTAGTAGTTGTTGTTGAACTCTGTCACGCGCTACTTAGCGCCGACTGGGGGCTTTCAGAGTGACATCGATTCATCACTGCCGATCAAGTTGTATTCCTGCAAGTTTACACATTGTTTGTTGAGACATACTACTCCGCATCGTCCATTAGCGTCGGCAAAGAAAAGAATGGAACAACCAGATCTCTAGATTTCGGGTGCAATCCAATCTCTTTGATAGCTTCGTCATCTTCTTCTTCAAGATTTCGGTCCACTTACTTTGGATGGAATGATGTCTCGCTTCATGGCTTCTGGGTTTGCGCAGACAGAACTGTTCCGATAAAAGGAAAAGTGATAAAAGATAAGAAGATTTTTGAAAATGAATCATTTTTAAGTGGTTCTTCCTTTCCCTTGAGAATGGTTTGCCGCTGCTGTTTGAAATATTCTCAAAGGGTAAAAGAAACAATTTTTTAGTGTTCACTGAGTAATTCATCGAAAATGTCGACTATTCTCACGTGAGGTACTTGCTACGAATAACTCGTTTTCTATAAGAAATATTTTCGCCATTGGGTTCGTATTGTTAAAATTATAAGTTTTCAGGGAAATGAAAAAAAAATATATTTCTATGCTGGTGGGAAATAAAAGAATTGAATAGTTTGTTCCCGACTTGCAGACTGCTTGAAAGAAAAAGAATTCGGAACAAAGTAATTCTGCAGTTACTTAGTGTTCTGGGTAAAAATTTAGCCGCGTTCTGTAACAGAATAATAATTATTTGTTTAGTTCAGCTTTCTAAATCCAGTGGTTCGACTTACATTGAATTATAAATTGGGGTCTCAAGGCTTTATTTATTGATATTCCTGTTAATGATCACTTGGTCAACAGTGTTTCAAATCATACGACGTAAAATTTATTTTATACTTGTGAATATTTAATATACATTAACAAGTATAACAACCACTACAGTTTTAAAAATATTCGAGTTGATTCATACCACAAAGGTCTTTACATTGACAAATTAGGTTAAATGAAGAATTCTTGCTATGAACATTTCAGACTAAACAAAACACATGTAAACGAGCTCAACTGTTAAGCTGTGAAGCTTTTGAAAAAGAGCAAGTTAAATAAAATATTCATAGCTTAAACAATATCTTCAAGTGAATGGTTTCAATTTTATAACCATTTCACTTAAAAACTGTTATAAAAAATATCTAAGCAAAAGGTTGTATCTAACACTAAGTTTCAAGCATATTAACAAATGTTATGAGATACATAATTTATTTATTATACTATAATATGTAATGTTTTGCTCGGATTTCTTTGGAGCATAAAATATATTGTGATTGTACAGGATTAACAGAAACTACTGATACCAATAGGTAAAAAAAGTTTATAAATGGCGATTTTGGCCTTTCATTCGATTTTACGTTAGGTTGATTGAAAAATAAGAGAAAGAACCATTACAAAAGTTGATTGAGCTTCACAACACTTTGTGGCTCTATATGAAATATTTGATGGATAGCTCTTATTATATTTTTAATTTCAGAATTCTGCTTTAGAAAAATAAATGCCAAAGCAAATTTTATTTTTATTGTGTTTTTTCATCTATGTAACTCTTCAAAATATTTTCGTTGCGAAAGTTTTAGATTGGATCGACGGAAAATAGTTCCAAAATCCAATTCTTTTTATAGGGTTCCCTTCCTTTTTTTTTTTAATTCGGTGCCTCTTCTTATTTTATTTTTTTTATTTTTGGTATTAAATTAGTGGAAACAAGCGCTTTCAATTAATTTAGGAAAATTGTCCTTTTATTTCTAAAATATCAAATATTTTATTTTTCTTTCAAAGGTAATTGCAATTATGAACTTCGATTATAGAAAATAAATTTACTTTGTAGAAGAGTTTGATGCTTTAAATAAATTAATATTGAATTTTTAGCAGAACATATTTATCAAATTTGTTTATGATTGGAATATTGTTTAAAAACAATCATACTTCTAATCGCTAGTTTTGAACATAAGAATCTACCAAATCATGTTTGATTTTATTTTACCCCATGCTTTAACAGTAGCGAAATTTCTTTTAAATCAAGAGAATGCCCGGCGGAAATGTTTGCTTGGATTAAATATTTTGACTGAACAGAAAATTGAAATTAAAAACTGCCCTCAAATAATTAGAAAAAGTATTTTTATCTTTGAAATTGAGACGTAAGTTAGATTATCTTTAACTGATTGCAGTACTTGCATCAGAAAATAATGACTTAAGTTCCAGAAAGGAGGTTCAACTTGTATTATCAACTATAATTCCGGTTCGAATTCCAAAACTGAAATTAAAAATATATTAATATTCATTAAATGAAGGTAAAAATTTGCTGCTTATTAGTTCTATAATGATAATAAATAAAATATTTGGACCAAAATTTTAAAAACAGCTTTTCGAGAATTTCAAAATCTAAATCCAAGAACAAGAATGCTGCTTTCCTCATAAAAATAGAGTGCATCTATTTTTTTATAAATAACAGTCAGATTATTTCAGACCAATACAATTCTTTTGAGATTATTTATTGTTTGTCGTTTTACTTTTCTGAAGAGTAAACTGTACCTCACTAATTTTAAATTCTATAGACAAAATATCCAGTTTGTAGAAAATGAAAAAAAATTTCACATGAATATCCATAACTGTTTATAGTTTAGTTAGTTAGACATAGGGACTTGTTCTTTTTAGAATCCTACAATTCATATTTCAAATTTTTATATTCATAAACAACGGAACTTTTTAAAATAAAAAGTAGAAAGAATACTTATGGAATTTAAAAATTTCTATGAAATTAACTAATAATAGATGTGTGTCTTTATAGAATAAAAGTTTTCATATCTTCTTTATAGTATAAAAATACGAATCTTTATAGAATATTGACTCGAACCCTTTATAGAGCAATAGATTTCGAGTCTGATCTAGCTCTTCGATGATCAGAATAAGTTAAAGGCACAATTACAAAATACAGTATAAAATAAAAAAAATATTTAGTCGGATCATATTTTCAAAATAAGGGCTGAAGTCTTATTTTAATATTTATTACATAAAAAGCGGTTTCTAATTTACTTGTTTGCAATTTTCGATTTTAAATTTAAATATCAATTGTTCAGTTGATAGAGGTGAAGCATTCGACATTAAAATGAGCATACATGATAAAAAACTTAAATTACTCGAAAAATTATGAGTCAGTAGTCAGTTATTTAAAAACAAAGTATGTACCAATTATATTTATCAAATTACATTCTATCAGATTATCAAATTATATGTAACCTACCTTTGCATTCATATATTCGCATTCGCACATGGCAGATATTTATATGTGTTATTGCTGAAAACAATTCTTCATATAATTCTGTTTTTACTATATTTGACATTTTGATATAATGCCCAGTTTTCTTAACGACAGTAATGACTTTTAGTTGTCCTCTTGGTTTAAACAAAAGGGAGAGAAAAAATTCTCTCTAAAAAATATAATTTTTAAGAATCACTGTGTTTTGCTATTTTATTTAGAGCATATTTATATTGCTTTTTTTTAAAATTTATTCTTGATTTTTGATTCCGTCAATTCATTGCTTTTTAACTCCGATTTATTCGTTCTTAACCTTTTATTAGCATGAGATACCATTCAATAAAATAAATCCTTTCCTTTTCTGCATTTCTTTTCCCAAAAGCTTTATCATGTCTTCACCATGATAAACCATGCCATATTTTGGTAAAAAAAAAATAGATTTTATCCTCACCCCCTAAAATCTATTAAACCAACAATCCATAACTTAAATCCTATAGCTTATTTTGAATCTTTCCGTTTTTCCACATGTCTATATCTTTACCGTTTCTCTCACTGTGCTGAATGAAAGGGGGAAAAAATTCACCGATGTGGTCAAAGTTATAATCCCGTAACATCCCAGAAGCAAAAATATTTTTGACCTCAATCACTAGACACAGCCTTGAAAGAAGATCGAGAGCGATTCCGAAAGCGAAATTTTTAAAAGACTCAATGGGAATCGGGGTCAGAATCTTATGCCTCTGGAACAATAGTTTCTGTGACTTGCTGCCTGTGAAGATAACCCCGTTCAGAATTCTTCCGAATGCTCTTTGTTTAGCATGGATTTCGCCAGATCTTTCTCCGATTAGGAAATAGTTTAGTTGGAAAATGTGATATGAGGAAATTGGGCAGGTGAATCTTGAATACAATTCGGGTATACTCTTGTTAGAATGTAAACTGCCTTGAACGAAATATTATAAATGGCTAATACGGAAATATAAGTTCTTTATTTGGGTTTATAAGCTTTTAATTGGCGTATTTTAAAGCAAGTATCAATAAATTTAGAACAATTCTAGCGTGCTCATTTATTTTGGTTACATCGAATCTCTTTCCGTATTTAACTGATATCTCTGATTGTATAAACGAGTTATTCAATACTTCTCATCAGTAAAATATTGATATATCCGATCTAGTTACGATTGTATGCGATTTAGATCTAAATTTTAATTCTAAAAATAAGAGCCATTGCAGTGTAAAACATTTTTGTTTTTTCCAATTATAACACCATATGTTACAAAAGTTTGGCAAACTGAATTGTTATGCAGAAAAGAAATATTTTTTTAAAACTTTGATTGTTGACACATGCCATTAAGAAAATAAAGAAGTAACGTAAGGCGTTGTAATCTTAACCTAATTCTGAAACAAAAGTTTTTGTAGAATAATTTTCAGGATGTATTTAGGATGGAAATGTAGATAATTATGCAACATGAAATCAAAGATTTTCTTGACGAAGATAAATAAAGCGTAAGCAACATGAAACGCGTTTAATATTTTCATGCGATATTAAACGGTATAATTACAGTTATATAGATTGTTCTTAAAAATTGTGAATGCATTAAAGTTTTCGCCGGTGAAAAATATTTAGGAAACCAAATAAATGTATTGATTTTAAATGCTGATGTTCAAAATTAAGAGATTTGCATATGTTGTGGTATCTCTTAAAAAATATTAATGAATGTTTAAAAAGAATACTTCCAAGTAAGAATGGGATTTTCACTTTAAATTATAATTTAATATGGACAGTTATTTGAGAATCAGGCTTTATAAGAGTTCGAGTTACTTTCCATTTTTCATGCGCATTCATACCAGGAAAACTCATGTGGCGTCTTTTGTTTGTAATCATAAAATGCAAAAGAAAACAATTAAAAGGAGCAACATTGAACGACTGAATAATGGAATGTGTTACAGTGTTGTCGGGGAACTAGAAACAAGACAGTCTCAAATGTCTATTGCCAAAGACTTGAATGTTACACCCAGGGTTCTGTTTAACTAATAGAAACAGTTAAGGACACCGTATTCATAATGAGAAAAGTCAAAGCAAGATCATCCAAGGCTCACGACGGCTAATGAAGATCGATATTTGTCCTTAACAGCCAAACAGAAAAAGGGTGCAATAACTTTTCAGTTCTCTTATGACCTTCCTGTGGCCAAAGGAAGCCGGGATTCAAGGGTTACTGGTTCCAAAAGAGATGTCTGAAAGATAATCTGCT
>BGPR01047134.1:0-11864 GCA_013235015.1 Araneus ventricosus
TTAGTTGGCAGCGTACATAACGTAGGAACAACTACGTTTTAAATTTATTTTCTAAAAATACAACAGGTTATCTATAAAGTTTTGAAATTAATTAATTGATATACTAACATTCAAAATTTTCATGAACCTACAAATTTCCTGGATGTTATTTTGGTGAACCTTTTCTGGGGAATTGAGCTAATTTCCTCTTTAAACGTAATTTGTAACCACAATATAGATGACAATTCGTTACAAGTCTCTGTGTTAGGATCGAATTAACAAATATATACTGAGAAATCTTAATACTGAACAATTTGATTTTCATTTTGTCTTCAAATATTTCATAGAAAGTAAACACATGAAAGGCAATAAAGTTATCAAACAGGAAATATAAGAAACAAGCAAAAACTTAATACATAGGTGGAATGTCAGTACAAACATTTTATACTCAAAGCAACATCTACAAAAGAGGACCGTCAATATTGATATATTTTATTTGGCAGAAATGTTAAATTATGGCGGTTATGATCATTATACAACTCAAGGTCATTAACCGATTTCTTTCAATGGCTATTAGGTCAATAATAAATAGATTAATCACAAATGACCATATACACTGCACCTTCACACTTGCATCCGCAAAGACAAACATACGATTCCCTGAAATGCAAAGGACTTTAAAAAGTCGTGATTATCAGTATAATATTTAAGGATTCAATCTGGTTTACTTTCAAAACATCTGTGAGGCATTTTACGAAAAGAAAACAGAAATTTCAAATAATAAAAACAGCTATAACATCTTTAAAACTTGATGGCGCCAAAAAAGAATTTTGGGAAGTACAAAGAAAATAAAAACTAAATGAACTTCACACGTACAATAGTAGATCTCGTTCAGTAATATGGGACTGCAGCAATGTCCACCAGTAATCCAGGCGTTTTCAGCAGGGCGAGTGGGAGCAACCGCGGAAAACAAGTCACCGTACGCCAATGTTAGGGACATAGGCGCGATGTCAAATAAATAGGGCTGCTGCTCAAATCCTTGCAGTGGCATCTGTTCTTGTAAAGGACGGTGTGTGGGGTAAAGATGTCCAGAATGAATTTATCGCACTTACAGCCATGAAATTTGTCACAGAGATCGTAACAGACCTTAACTTGAAGCTGAATTCCTTTAAAATTTAACTTTCGAAAAATTTTTATTTTAATGTTTTATGTTTGTTTTGGGCTATTTTTGGCACGTCATATTGTAGCTAAATGATCGTTAAAAAAATAAATCAATGCATCATCGATAGAGCAAAGCAATTTTCAGTTCAATGAAGTTTGTTTTGAATTTCCAAATATAATTTACCGAATTTTGTCAATTTAAATAATAATGTACTTTTGTGGTAATTTTTGATAAAGATTTCTGAAATTTCGCATCTGACGATCTAAATGTTCCATAATTTTATCATTTCAGCTTATAATTGATGTCGACGAAACAAGACCTGAGATTAAAATGTCTTATTCCGTTTTTTTTTTAATTAATATCAATCTGACCTAGTTCAAAATAGTTTTTTGCTTAGCAGATTTAACAGCAGAGTTTCTCTGACGATCCCAGAGGTTCTCGGGAGGTAACGTAATATACACCCTGCACCCATCTCCTTCCGGTAATGATCAGTTGATAGCTCTGCTTTGTCGAGAAGAAAATAAGGGAAAATCAATTATGTTTATCTTTTGCTTTGATTTTGTTCCCAAACCTTTCTGAGCCAATATTGGGCATTTTTAAAGCCATTTTCTCTGAAGTCCCATCTCCACAACAAGAAAAGGCTTCGTACCTGTTATATACAGCATATGTGGGAATTGTACCTTCCCAGCAGTTTCTTTTTTCCCACTTAATCGTTTTAAGTTGAATTCCTCTATAATATTTCTTTTTCCACTCTTGCCGAATCTGAGCTGAATGAATAAAAGTAAGCAGGAAAAGATAACGATCACGTGCCATTAGCTCTCAGAATTAATGACTTGCAGAGTTCAGTCCTGTTGAACGCGGCAAAATGTTCAGAACCTGAGAGGTAGACTGCCTGCCCGAGAATAGAAATGTACCACAAGTTCAATTGAATCGACGCCCTGGGGTCTCCCCTCTCCCAGTAGCTACAGCGGCAAATGATGGCAGTTAAAGGAATTCTAATGGCAAATTATTTTTATCTTTCCATATTTGGAGTGATTATAAAGGGGATAATTCTCTAACCAATGGTACCAAGTAACTTTAAATGATAAAACCTATCCTAATACAAATATAATCCACTTATTCCATGCTTTAATTTTAAATAAATAACTAGTTTTAAACATTGCCTCTTTATTGTCTCTTTGTGTACCCCCCCCAGGTTCAAGCATTAAAATAATTTTTTTCCTTCCCTGTAGATAGGTTTGGGATTTATACAATCCAATCTCCTGATAGATTTTGTGTGCTCTCACCTGGGATCTTTAAAGATTAAACTAAAATCCTGTATTGGTTTTGGCTGAGATAGGGAAGATAAATGGCATATACCCATTAAACCAAAATAAAATTCTCTTACTCATATTGTCCATTAAACCCCAATTAAATTAAATATAGAAAATAATATAACCTATTATTATTCACAATGAATTACATGCAAGATAAAAAAGATATCAGATTAAAAAACTATTACAATAAGTATGTACAGGTACCAATTCTAAAAGTATAATATTTCCTATATTTGCAATAAACAAAGGTTTTGCTATCGAAATTGTTTTTTCAATGAACCTCTACTAACCCAAGGCACTTTCGTTAATCAGGGCAACTGTCCTCGATGTCTAAATGGATAGCAAGCAGGTGTCCACTAAAGCCCACGTCTCACACATTAACTTGAGAACGCGACAACCATTGCCACACACTGGGTGTCTAGGTGGCAAAAGTAACATGCGCTAGCTGGTGAGATTTAAGCCATAGTGCCACCTGGCGGCAAACAACGGAACAGAGACCCCAAAACGGTACAAGATACTCAAAAAAGTCACCACAGAATTGTAGAGTATCTTTTGATTTAGTACAGAAAGGCACCTTAGCTAATAATATGAGATAAAACGGTAAAACATGCTTCTTGTTTATCGGATTTTCAAACATATCCCTGTAGCAGAAAACGTTGAAAGAAAAACAGGAACAAATATCTGAGTACTTCATTTTCTTTATGTTGAAATTATGTTTGTCAACGACTACGCCATAGTAGACGTTCATTTTCAAAGATGTTCTTTCTGCTCTGTCTGTCGTCGAGATACGTTCTAGTTTAAAAATCGATCTCAACAAATGCCTTTGACACGTTTTGTTCTTAATAGTGCCATGAAGTTACTTCACTACTAAATTAAAGACGCCTGCTAACTTTATAATCATTGCTTTTTTCCTGCATCAGGTTTGAGATGAGAGGAACTCCAACCTCTGATCTCGGGCCGCCAGGTGAGCATCTCACGCATCGCATGTTCTACTTATTTACCCAGACACCAAGTCTTCAGGCGCAATAGTCTGTCGCATGCTCAAGTTATCTAATAGTAGAAGATGTAGGATAATCCAGTATGTTCCACAACAGAAAAAAACTGACTTTAATATATGTTGTGGGAAGTGAAAGTGGCCATCCCATTCTCTTATCAAATGCGTTTTTAAAAGATTTTAAGTCTTTAGAATCTTCACCACTGGCAACCCAAAATGTTGTAAAGCCTGAGTCCATCTACGCTTAAAATGAGCCCGAAAAATCAGGGGTGTGCTTAGAACTGTCCATCTGATGGGAGTCAAACCAGCATCATCACAAATCTCAGAGCGCAGGTACTCTAGTTAAATACGTGCCAAATGTACCTTGGTCGTTATCACTCGGACACTGCGATAAGTTCTGTGTTTTGTTCTGAAATTATTACATTGAACAAGATGGAGAAAACGTTGAGGTTATCCTCATCAGACACAGCTGTGTGAAAAGGTCTGTCGGTGCTGAAGAGGTGTCAAAAGCAGCTAGAGGTTCTATTCATAACCATTTATTGTACGTGAGAAAAGTGGCATGAAGACGGACTGTAAGATGGCGGGTAAAACACTGTAATGAAATGTCCATCGTGCCTTCGAAAAACAGAGAGTGACAAGATCAGGCGATTTGAGCCAGAAAAGAAACTCCTGTGACTCTTTCTACTAAACTGTGTGAATCAGGAATTCCATTACTTGGTAATAAGACTCTACAGAAATAATAGGATTTACTATATAACTCAGAAAGTTAACTAACCGACATCCTGGGAAAGCTCGATTTCCGATACCTGAAAAGTCCGGATAGTTGATTGTGATAGGAAAAGGGGGTGATTGTAAACTTTTTTTCTTTTGAGGCGGCCAAATAATTTGTTTTATCTAAATAATTTGAAATGATTAAATATAATTTTTGGATACTCTGTATCTTCCATAACAATTGTATTTACAAAACATATTATGAAAGATTTTAATTAACATTAATGATTTAAAAAAAGTATGACATATGCTGAATTTTTACTAAAATATAGAGAAAAATATAAACATATAAAAATAGCCCACTGAAAAATGTTCCACTCAGTATATATAATAAAACTTTTTTAAGGCTCTTAAACAAATCCCATGAATATCAAAACTAATTATCTTAAAAAATCGCAAGTGTTATTGCGCACCACGCGCTCCAATTCTCCCTCACGTGATATTACGTAATCGAATCAACATCTGCCGGCGGAAAGTAAATACAAATAAAGAAAAGAAAGAGACTTGCAATCTAGAGTAAACCCATGAGGTTTTTTACCCACCTCTATCACTTTAATTTTTTTTTTAAGGGGTCTGGATTTCTGTTTTAGGTCTCGTTCTTGTTGGAAATTCAAATGGAATTGTTCAGTCACTGAATGAAACTAAAAATTTAAAAGAACTTAATTTAATTGATTTCAGAATGCCAGAATTGTATTGTGACAGCCAAGCAGCTATTCATTTTTCGAAAAATAATATTGAGAATAGTAAAACTAAACATATTGACATCAAATATAAATTTGTTCTAAAATTATTATATGATAAAGAATTTGAACTAAATTATCTAAATTCTAAGAAAAATTTGGCCGATTTCTTAATTATAAGAAAACCTTTTGTAAAAGAAAAATTTCTTTCAGTAATAAAGGCTTTATTTCAAAAGGATTCAGTGACTGATGGGGCCGAATGTTGGAAATTCAAATGAAATTGTTCAGTCACTGAATGAAACGCATCTCATTGATTAATTTCATGACGTAGCCGAAGTTACGGCACTAGTCGAAGTAGATTGGTTGTTACAATCTATATGTATTTTGTTAACTTGTGTTTTTAGTATAAGCAGTCGAATGAATGGCTGTCCGTGAGTGTGTAAGCTGCAAGAAAGCAGCATGTTTCCTTTAAGTAAACTGTATTAAAGCTATTTTTTATTTGAAACTGACAGCCTGGTATCTGCGTTAACTCCGCAACATTACATTCGCGACATGCCGACAGTTTTTCGGCGAAAGCTGAGGAACTTCTTTTTTTTTGGTTCTAACTTTTGCTTTTGAACCCCGGCGGGGGGGGGGGGGGGGGGGGGGGGGGCACAGTACTGTATATTGCTTTCCCCCCCATTTTACGCCCCTCAGTGCGAAGCGGACGTTGTACCCTGAAATAAATTGTAGGCGTGAATGGAAAGGCGTGGGCGCTAAATTTTGGCGCTCGGATGTAAAATTTTTAGAAAAACTCATTTTCTAATTTTTCCGGTTAGTTGAGCTTTCCGGATACTTGAATGCCGGATAATCGAAAATTTACTGTACTATTATTATAGTGAGAGCCTGGAGAAGATGTGGCCATGACAATCTGATTTTTTTTTATGATTGAATCTATTTTTTATGGGATACCTCCTTATTCCAATAATATTTTTCAGAAAATTATTATGTCTCTTATTTTCTATACGATTTGGTGCATTTATTTACATTTCACATTGTTTGAAAACTGTCCATATCCAAGGCGAGCTGCAAAACTCTCGAAAACAAAACCTTACATACCCCCCCCCTCCCTCCTTTTTCATGCCTCATTACTATAAATTGCATACTGTATCACACTGCCCAAATGCATCGAATGTCATGCAGTATTTGTTTTAAACCTCATTTTGGTTAGATTTGACAGAAAATTGACTTTTCTGAAGAATTATCTGTTTTGGAGATGGCGAGTTTTGCAGCTACACGCCTCGTATGTTAAGACTAAAAATTCAGAAAGTGAAGCAAGAGAATAATAAATAATCAAACCTGTCTTGATCTTCTTGACGAAATAGCTTATAACTAGGCGGAATGGATAGGAAATCTATATCCTCTTCATCTCTTTGTTGGCTGTTTGTTAAGGATTGCCAAGGCGGATTAACATTAGGATTGATGACTTCCTAAAGGAATAAAAAGAAAAGTTTGACAGCATTGGAAACAAACTACTGATTTACATTAAATACTTGCCGAGCATGGACTTGCAGAACACGACTTTGCACGTACGAGTGATCATAATTGCTTCCATTTGATTTGTCCATTGCTAAAAACTTATTCATACACGGTACACAGAAGTTTTAAAGGATGTCTATCAATTGAAAATAAGCCAATGAAATCATGCTAATTACAAAGACAACCGTTGGTGAAGGATTTTCAGATAAGGAAGAAGGAAAAGCCATAGAATTAATCGAGAATGATGCAGACACGACACAGGCTTGGAACAAAAGAGCTGAACTTCATAAATAATGAATCGTGCCAAACATAAACCCCCAGAAGTAAAATAACTATGATAAATTGAATGATATAATAAATAAATTTTTACAACAAGTGCTTGTGATATTAAAAATATTGTAGAATCATTATATAAAGGAAAATTAAAAATGATAAAATTCGACGCTGAAACCGCTGATATCCGCGTTTACGTGGAAATGTGTCATGTCTGATGACAAATTGGATGATCGTGTAACATCAGCTAACAATGAAAGCGATGGTGAAGAAGAAGAGAAAGAGTCCTTAGATTACAAGAAATTAAATGAATTGTAGTAACAGAATGATTTAGCAGTGGAGTTCGACCCGAATAAAGAAAGAGGAGGACACTTTATGAGAGATATTGAAAGATTCTGCATTCCTAACTGCGAAACTTTTAAAGACGCATCAGTTATTGTCCCAAACAAAAATCGCCAGCGTTTTTTTAAAATAATTGTATCACGTACCTAAGCAGTAACAAAAATCCCTTTAATAACATTCGTTTTATTTTTCCCTTTTAATTATAACACTATTTAGGTTTGTTTATATTATGCATACTTTCTTGATTTGAATTATACCTGACAAATTTTTTCCATAAAATGTTAACCTTGCGGTAATCGATTTTGCAGTGCGTGCAATGTATTAATGATGTAATGTCCATATTCAGCAAGGATTTACTGTGGGAGGGATTTAATACAAAAAAATTTACGCCGAATTTTTTTCCCAGCAAAAAATAATTTATCATAAAATAATTATAATAGATAAATAATGATTTTCCACAAACATATGGTAAAGCTGTTATAGCAACACAAATTCATATTCTGATCGAAAGTTGGAAGCTAAATTACATGATGCAAAGCTTTTGAATTGAAAAGCTTAAAATTTACCCAGTTTTGGAAAAAAAAATGTAAAAGATAGGGAGGGAAAGTAAAATAATACTTGATTGTTCTAAATTTTCAAAAATTATAGAAAATTAACATTTCTTCCCTTTTTATTAACTTAGAAAACTTGATTTTAAAAATGAAGAAGTAATTTCATATCTCTAGCAAATTGAAAATTATTTTGATTAGAAAGAAATGAAGGGGGAAAACCATGAAATAAGATAATAGTTAGGCAAGTAAAAGGTTTGTAGGTTCAAGCCAAACTACTTTGTTAGCAATATTGCTGCACAAAGCAACATAACCATAAGTCGCCTTAACTCGGTTGGTAGAGCACTGAACTGTAAATCTATTTGTCCGTGGTTCGAATTCCGACCACGATAATTTAATCCAATGACTGGCATTTTCAATGGTATAATGAATATTGTATAGCTGAAAAGATATTTTCAAAATTGTTAATATAATAGCCCAGATCTGTCTCTCGGTAACGTTCTGACGTCACCAACAATAAAACTCGCACAATAGCACTGCGAGACGTTAAACAGCATTATTTCATTGCTAGAGAACCTAAATTTCAGTAATTTTAAATTTAAAAGAGTAATTGTCGCTCCAATTTCAAATTTAATAGCTCAAAAACAGTGAAATAAAATTTTCTATCCATTGATATAAAATTTATCTCTCTATGATCAATAGCTCCCGAGAAATTTTAAATTATATTAATCATATATTTCAAATTAATTTTCGTTTTTTAATAGAAAGTAGTAAACTACGTCAGTGGTATAACATGCACGTGATACAGTTTAAACGCTACGATGCATCTGATTATTTATTGCAATCGTGATGATATAATTTGATAATATTTTTTAGCATCGTTTGACAAGGACAGAAGTGTTTTGTTTTGATTAGAATGACGAAAAAGAATTCCTTTGAAATTTTAACTTTTGACTTAAGTTTGACAAGCTGAGAATTTTATGGTTATTGAATTATAATAAAATTGTTAAACGACGAAAAATACTTCACATTGTCGTATGGAAATTTGGAATGTTGTTTACCAAGAGGTTTTTTGAATAAAGAAATATGCAAATAAAAAATATTTCCTGTCATAAAACCTATGTTTTTTTTTATTTGTTTTCAATCAATGTTAAACATTTCTCTCGCATATATATCCATTTAAACACGTCAAATTTGCCGGAAATCTCTCGAATGAAGAGGTAATTTGCACCCGTCATACCATGACGGGTGATTTTCTAGTAGAAAATAACAGCTAAACTACTGACTAAACACAACTACGGACAAAAATGTGAATAAAAAGGAATTCAAATAAGATCCAGACTATTCAGAACCTGTATGATAGTTCCCTATTTACATGAAAGAAATTAAATGTTATTTAGTACAAACCAATACTCTGTAATGCACCGCTTTCCAGTTCAACAAATGTTTCACAAACTAATGATTCTGTTAAATAAAGACGCTGAATACTCTCACAACAGAACAAGTCACAGTGTCTGATTTTACAAGCTTAGCGGGTCATAAGTAAAGTTGAAAAAAATCGCATTCTGAGTATAAAGAAAACGGTTATTGCAGAAGAAGGAGAAGAAGTTGATTTCTTTGTGCTCTTACCCGCTGACCGTTAAAACGCTCCATACCCCATGAGTGAGTGGGTAATAAATGAAAAAAGGACTTGTCTTTTTTCCAATTTTTAATTCAGCTTCAAAGTCAAATGGACAGTTTAAACCAAGCACTGAATCTGTTTGCGACTTTCCTGAACAGTCGATTATAAATTCCAATTCTGCATACGGGTTTTGCTTTTAACTCATTATCTACATGCAAATATTACATATCGTCGATTAACTAGCAACACCAGCTATCTGAATTTTTTGAAATTTCTCAGAGGAAGAAAAAAACTTAATTTTCCGCAACCAAACACGAATATTTCTGAATTTTTGTAGGATCTGATATAGACATGAGCCTGTATGCTCCTACCAGAAGAGAAAAAAAATTCAGAAATATTCGTTATTTGTTGCGAAAAATTGAGTAATTCCTACTCTGAATCTTTTTAACATCTGATATGAACATGATACCACACGCTCCTACCAGAAGAGAAAAAAAAATCAGAAATAGTCGTTTTTGGTTGCTGAAAATTTAGTTTTTTTCTTCCTCTGTGAAATTTCAAAAAATTGAGATATCTGATGTTGCTAGTAATTAGTTAATATTTTGAATCCCAAAATTGCATTTTGAATAATTTATCTTCAAGCTGATTTCAAACAACCTCCAAGAATTTCATTGACAGAGCCTCAAACGAGCCTAATACTTTGCGTAGTGCCAGTAAGATAAGTTTTAAAATTAGAAATCGCTAAATTTTAGTAATTTCTGACTTAAAAGATCCTATCTGGAATTATGCATCGAATACAATCCTCAACAGAAATAAGCGTTATCAGAAAACATTTAAATTACGGCATTTAGATTAAAAATAGGTTATAAAACATACATAGAAAGATAACGAACCTGAACTTAAATTTCTGATGTTTAAAAATTAAACGTAATTTTCCTACGCAAAATGTAGAAGTTTCATACCTTTATTGTGCTGTTGTGTTTGGATGGCGGTGTTCTCGGAATTTGACGAGAAGTTTGAGCCCCATGAAAAGAAGCAACCAATATTATTTTAAAAAATTTCTGTCCATAAAGTGTAATGGAAACTAATATTTATTGTATTCTAGTCATAAATATAGCAAGCCTAAGTGAAATTGGAAATGAAATAAGCGAATTTCAAATGTGCTGGAAAGCATACGCGAATAAATTGCTCCTTTCCAAAACAAATGTCAAATCTCCTTCGGTTTCCTTCGGTCGTTATCAAATGCTTAATCGTACGGTGCTGCCATCTCCTATCAATACTGAGAATGATTTCCTCAGTTGAGAAATAAACAAAGGTCTTGTAAAAAGCTATGACACGGTCTTGATTTTGAAAATTATAAAATGACAGATTAGAGCAGTTTCGAATTTAAACGCCACCCGCAGTTTTTTCTCTAATAATATATTTTCTTCGAATTAAAAAATGTGCTAACAATAAAATATCATTGCACAAATACTGGGCGAAAGAAAACTGAGTGGCTTGTGGTGGTTCTAAAACCTACTGAAGCTCTCGAACTTTTAGTAAATTATCATAATATCCGCACAAAATTATCCATATTAATGCAGTTCAACCTCGGTTGACGGAAGTAAAGAGGAGAGGGGAGCCATTTCCAATAACGATTTCTTAGGTTAAGCCATGAACACCTATTACTAGCGTGTAATTTATTACAATTCTGAGGTGCTGCGAGTGTAAAACGAAATAAAAGCTCTCTTTGTAGGCTACACTTATGGTCTTTATTAAAATTGACCCTCCGTCGAGCACAATATTCGCATCGGCGAGTTCGGGCGCAATGGTAACACAGGTAAACAAAATCGGAATTAATATTGTTAATACCCCTTAATTTTAATTTTAAAATTCTAAAATTAATCATTGACCATCTTGGGCAGGTTTTAAAAGCAAAAATTAGGGATATCGCTGCAAAAAAAGTCTCATCCTCTTGATTGTTTGCGTGCAGTACAGTACATGGTTTTTGGATTGGCGATTTCTGGGACATTTCGGGAAACCCGGGTTTCGGTCAACCGTGATTTTACTGCGTCATAATTATCTTAACAAATGTGTAATACCATTAAACTCGTGCGAAACTTTCTCACGTTCAGCCTTTCCATTTTCTCCTGAGTATTTAATTTCGCCAACTCAACGAAAGCCTAAGCTATTTTGGAGGATACCGAATATCCGCTTCTTTTGTTACAAGGAATAAATCAAGTATGTAATGCAACTCTTGTTGAACCTTCTATGGTATGTCTATGTTTATGCCAGCAACAGTAGCCGTGACGGCCATGACATACCTCATGGCGACCCGCCTACCCGAAAGGGTATAAGGCCGCCGGGGAGAGCCTAACCAACCTGCCAGTATTTAATTCGAATTTCCTAAAGCTTACAATTAACGCCAACACGGGCGTAACTTGTTTATTGAATGTGTGTAATTTTTTACAGAAAAAGAAAAAAAAATAATACATGAAAATTACAAATTGTCCCATGCTGGGGCCAAGAGCCAAGTCTCGAAACAGAGCAGTTAAAAACACAACAACTAGGGCCATCTTATCAGATGGGCTAATTGGGCAGTAGCCCAGGGGCGCCATTGATCCAAAGCACTGGCGGCGACCCCCCACTTTTTGCGGAAAAATTAAATTTTTATTTTATTT
>BGPR01047135.1:0-11864 GCA_013235015.1 Araneus ventricosus
CCCCCCTTTCTTGGTTTGACATCTTGATTGATTATCCGGGGAGAGCACAGGTCAACACAATGAAGACTGATAAGGATGTACTTACTGCAAATTGGAGATGGCACAGGATCCGAAATCCCACTCTCGCCTGTGGTGTGGGGAATTTTAATGCTATTTGCATTGAGGTTATATTTCCGGAAGAATTGCAGTGTCGGATTTTTTTTTTGTTTAATGTCAGCCTGGTTTGATGCTATATTATGTTTCAAGTACTATTCTTTTAATACAATTTATGTGATATAAGATTTTTTTTCAATGCCTCAATGTTTTAAAGATCCATATCGAATGGTTACGTAAAATAGATATTGTGGTTTAAGTAAAAGAGATTTTGTTCCAATACCGCATTCAAGCATAAAAAAATTGAAAGCCTAGGGGAAGCTAAGAAAATCTGCTATTTATATATAGTTGAACAGTGTTCTTGAATCAACACATTTCACCCACGTTCAACTAGTTTTATGATATTAATGTAAACTTCTTTCATATTAATAATCTCCATCTACTCATTTTTCATTTATAAAAATAGAGTAAAATTAAATTTTTGTCAAAAAATAGAGCAAGTTTTAAGGTATATGAAAATGATGCATTATTTTTATTGTTTTATCTTTCAGATCAAATCGAAAATTTCAGTTTTACAATTATTTCATTATATATGTATTTGATTTTTATTAAAAAAATTAATTTTCAGGTTTAAGTGTAATTTTTTTAGACTAGAACAGATTTTAACTTCATTATTACAACATTTAGAAAAATATGTTTTAAATTCATAAAAATTACAATGAAAAAATTCATTCCGAAAGATAATTATCATTTTATTAAATAATTATTAGCCGGAAATTTATTTTTAGGTCACTCTGAACTGAAAAAATAACGTACATGGAAATAAAAATTAAAGAAAGTGGAAAAAAATTTTATTTTTTACATTGTAAAATATTTTCTTTTTGTTAAAGGCAGGGGAAAATATAGTTTAGATGAAAACGTTATCGACTAAATTTAATGTTTGGGTGTGTGATCTTATCAGACTTTTAATAATCTTATTATGAGACTGATAATATCTGCAGCTTAACTCTCTTACGTTTATTTGAATAATCAATGAAGATGTTTATTTCTTGCTTAAAATAAAAGAAGACAAAAATATTTCTCAGAAAATATTATACGAATACTGTATTTGCGCATTAGTTCCTTGAAGCACAATTTTTTTCCTGATGTGTTATTAAGAATTCTTCTATAAATGATTAAAACTATATAGCTAAATTGAATTGCTTTCGGTAAATGCATGCCAACTGCAAGTTAAATTTTCATTCATGCTCTGAGAAAAGAAATCCACTAATATATGTTAGAAACCATTGATACATCCAGATCCACTAATAACAACTTTGAAGACTGATCTTTCAGTAATAATAGCAGTCTCTGGCTTTGGATTATTTCAAAATATTACCGTCACCTGCCAGATCATGTGTTTTATTACATTATCTTATGCGTGCATGCTGTAATTTGTAAGGTGTAATTTTTTTTATAAAATTATGATTTATCTGCTCCATTTTCTTCATTCTGAACTTTAATAAATAATATTTCAACTGTAAATAAAATATTTATTTTCTATATGTTTTGACATTTTTTATTTTATTTAACTTATTTGAAGAGTAAAGGGTCAGTTTTAAGCTTGTTAAATTTGCTTTATATTTTCGAAAAGAACGGTACGATACGAAACGGCCCCCAAACTTTTTTGTATTCCTCACCGAGATCGGCCAAAACATCTATGAAGTGTCACTATTTTGTCGTCAATTAACAATTTTTACCAATGATACCATTTTAATAACTTTTACTGATCTTAAAGAGCACGGGAATTTTGTCAGAAGTATTTCTTCAGTGAATCAATCATGCTATACCCACTGGCGGATTTTGTCAGTATGGGGACACAGGCGCAAAATTGCTGTGAGACCCCTCCCCCTACCCAATGTCGAAAATTCATCTTCGGCTTAGTATTACGATATAGATCGAATAGGTTTTGAGGCCCCCTAGATGCACGAGGCGAGCGCCTCTAACACCTGTGCGAAAAATCGCCACTGTATATACCAGTCCTCTGCTACGACCTTTCTCAAACTGATTCTTTATCTGTTTATGTCACATGTTTTTCACGTACAGATAGACATAACCATCTGTTAAAAGCACTGTATCGGGGAACATCGTTGTATACTGCTGATACTAATCCTATTGAAAGTCTGATATTATCTGCAGCTCAACTGTGTAGAGATTATTTCAATTATCATTGAAAATTTGTATTTCTTCCTAGAACCCAAAACTATTTCTAAGAAAATATTATTTCTTACTTCAGAGACTGCATTTATGCATTGGTTCCTTGAACCATTACAGTTTTGCTGATTTGCTATTAAGCATTATTCAATATGTGATCAAATCTAAATGCTTAAATTCCAGTGCTTTTGGTAAATCTTATACCAATTCTGAGGTGAATTTTAATAAATGCTATGAGACAAGAATCCACTATTATGTGTTACAAACCTTTGATATATCCGATATTAACAAGCTTAAGGACAGTTCTTCCAAAAATAATAGCAGTCTCAGGCATTGAATTATTTCCAAATTCCACCATCACATACTATATAATGTGTTTTATAGCAATATCTTGGATGTGTGTGCGTGTGCTGTAATTTGTAAAGTATAATTTTTTTATATAATTCAGATTTATCTACACGTTTTTATTTTCATTCTGAACTTGAATGGATAATTATAAAACTGCAAACAAGATATTTATTTTCCAAGTAGTATGGTATACATGAATGAGATATATAATTTAATTTTTAAAATTTTGTATAAAGAATAAAGTGTCATTTTTATGCTTATAAAATTCCCTTTATATTTAGTACGAAAAGACCCAAAACTGTTTTTGAATAGCACAAAAGGGAACCTGACTAATTTCGAATATGTGGTAGATTTTCCTCCCTATTCTTTCGATTTTACCAAGTTTGTAAAAAACTATCTGTAGAAAATAATTCAACAATTTTGTACTTCGTACCAAGGCCCATTTTCGTAAAATTGATTGAAAAAAATGTTGATTGCTTTTACCTTCTCGTATACGTAGTATACAAAGAGAAAGTACTGTAATCATTGATTGTAAATTCGAATTTTGATATATCTCCTCGTTTTACACTTCGTGTTTCTGAATACGGTAACTCCTAAACGCAACCCTAATTGTAGATAAGGGTCCAATTTTCGTTTAAATAGGTTCAAAAAACTCTAATGCCCTGTCTAAACTCTAATATACCTTTCTTTTCGATAAAAAAGTTATAAATAAAGAATTAAATTTAATTTTGAAAATTTGGCCACGGGATGCTCTATGACCGGTACTATAGTATAAAAGTTTCAAATTTTGTTAATCTAGGTGAATTAATTTTCTGTTTATTATAATAAAAGATAATATCTTGCGTGCTAAATAACGGTATATGTATACGTTATTTCTTCTAACATTTAGTCTAAACGTAAACTTTATTTTGAGAATTATTAACTCGTGCTCTTAACAAGCATATAGTACAAGTTTCAGTAAAAAAGGTTTGTAGTATTAGTTAATTTAAAACATTATTCAGGGGATAAGAAGGTTATTTCTAATCCTTCATATGTATTAATTATTACAGGCGGTTTATAGAATACAGATTATTATGCGACTATCCATATAATAAGTATTTATGTGCATACAAAACGGATTAATCCAGTTAAACACTGTTTATATTTGTGATCGTTTCTCAATTTTCTACCTTTTACGGAGTACTAAATCAAGAAGCAATATGAAAACTTTTATTGCGACATCAAAAATTAGTAAAAAATAATTATATATATATATAATTATTTTTTACTAATTTTTGATGTCTTTTTTAATTATATTTAATTAATTTTTAATATATGTATATTAAAATTTGAATATATGAATATTTGATTAATTTATGAATATATATATATATATATATATAATGGCATTGTTTTTAATCCTTAAAATTTAGTAAATTAATTTTAAATTCATAGAATAATATGCTGACGAGTAAATAAAGTGAAGTCACGGATATAAAAAAACTACTAATATAAAATACAGCCAGCAGCTAAAATACAAATATTAATAAACGGCAAAAAATTTAAATCACAAAGATCTTAAAAATCATCAACTTTTATGTAGCTTCAATAATGTTCACTTTATTAGATATTCAAAACATGAAAAATAGGTATACGCGCCTAACCGGTGTGTATTTTTGTCATTTGGTGTTGTTGACACGAGCAATGTGCAGAAAATAGATCCCAACTGCCCATCTTGAAGACCTGAAGTGTTAATTTATCACACAACAGGTGGGCTCTCCGAAGGCAGTAAGGGCTAGTTTGAATAGGATCCTAGATGAATAGAACGGATTCTTGTGGTTAGTCCCTTCGAGGGGTTGCTGATTACCCATGGATCAGAGGGGGGAAGAGACTGAATCCACTGCGCTTTTGGAACATGTTCTGTTCGGAGGAGGGCGCACTTTTAAAACAGATAAGGGGTCTTCGAACAATCGCTTTTCGAGTCGCTTTACAAGGGAGACCGAACCACTCAGAGGGTTAAATTCATTACTTCTGGCCATCTCGTAACATCATACCAATTTCCTAGCACTCTCTGTAATGTTTGGAAAATTGGGATCACAATATTTGGCAAAAAAAGCCATATCATCATCTGGTGACATATGAATTTGGGGACAATATAAATGGCTTAGATTGACATAATTAAAGGGTACCTCAGAGATGTAGAAGCAGAAAGATACTCCACAGGTGATTTAGTGGAAAAGGAAAGTGAATTTTGACAAATGCAAGAGAATGAGTGTTCTCTCTAGATCTGTGCAACTGTCACAAGTGAGTATTTGCCCAAGTAAGCTAAAATGAGACTTACTTTCAAGTTAAGTTGTGAATACCTGCATTTATAAACCAGAATGAAGACAATTTTTTATAATAATCTATTTGCCTATCATTGTAAAATGAACAAAAAGATTCTACATTAAGTTTAATTGCTGCTTGAATAGTAAACAGTACAAACAATAACATTTATAATTCAACCTTTTTTCATTCCACTGACCATCTCTTAATGAGGAGTAATTGTATCCCCAATTTATAACCCTCAAAACCAAGACTTTATCATCCAACGAAGGCTGAAAAATATGTACTTATTAGGCAAAGAAGGGGAGGGGGGGATACATAAAGCAAAATGCTTTAGAATATTGGATTATCAATGAGTAAATTAGACAACACTTACCACCAGTGGTAGATGTCTGTGAAGCATTTGAATTGCCAAACATGAACAAACTCGGAGTCGTACTTGGAGTTGTATTTGCTGCACTTGAAGTAAAAAATGAAAAACCAGAGGATGGATTAGATTGAGTTGTAGTAGCAGCTGGAGTTCCAAACGTAAAGGTACTTGTTGTAGTAGCAGAATTGAATGATGCCACAGATGCAACAGTCTTCAGGTCTTGACTTTTGGCCATAGTTCCAAAAGACTGAGTCTGAGTAGGGGCCAGAGATAAACTAGGCTGAGATGAAGTAGGTGCCAACCCCGATAAAGGAATAGGAGTATTAGTAAAATTGAATGTAGGTGTAGTAGTTGTAGAACTTGAGCTAACTGATGATGCAAAAATATTTTTAATGGCAGATGCTTCACTTGTCTTTGCAGTCTCCACTTTGTCTCCAGCTTTGAATGTAGGAGTAGAAGTTGGTATTGAAAATGGCGAGGACAAAGATGGGGTTGACATGTTTACACCCAAAGTAGGATCTGGCCTTTTCTCTGCATTAATACCTTTTGCTTGGGAAGTAAGTTTGTTGTCAGCGTTTGAACTAGCTGTGCCAAAGCCACCAAATGCTAATGCAGCTGAAGATGGCATTTTGAAATTGAAACCACCAATTGGGACATCTTTTGACTGACCAGAAGAGACACTTTCAATTTTTTTAGAATCTGATACTTGAGAATCTGCTTCTGGAGTATCTGTCTTTACAGGAACAGGTAAGGTCAATTTATTTTCAGTAGATGCAGATGGTGTCAAATTTGTATTTCCTATAACAGGACTGGTTATTTTGAAGGCAGAGCCACCGCTACTTGTTATAGAAGGCAGTGAGCTTCCTTCATTACTGCTTTTGCTTACAGGAGTGCTGAATAATGATGGTTTAGCATCAGTATTTTCCTTTTTGTCCACAAGATCAATGACAGGTATATTAGGTTTTGAAGTGTCCAGGGATGGCACTTTAGGTGCATCAAATTTAAATTCAGGAACAGATGGTTTAGGAGTAGATGTATCAGTCAATGACACAACTTTAGGTTCATTTGTACTACTCACAGATGTAGCAATACTTGAAACAGGTGTGAAGAAAGTACTAGTTGCTGAGCTACTAGAACCAAGTGTAAAAGTTGCAGTCGTTGCTGCTGTTGTTTGAGATGTAGAAGACGAGTTGAATTTGAAAGTTATAGGTGAGCTTTGAAGGGGTGAGCTAAACTTGAAACTTTCCGGATCTTTCAGACCTACAGAAAACATTAAGTTAATTGCTTAAGGAGAAAAAAAATAAATAAAGTAAACATAATTTTTTGGGGCTAGTCATACTTAAAGTTTAATTCAACTCTGCCATGTGTTAATAAACCTAAAACATGGTACTGCAAATACATACAAATAACAAAACTAAATGCCATGTACAAAAACTATTCAATTCAAATAAATATTTAAATAAAAAGGTAAAATAAGATTACTTGATTTTGACTCTTGTTTTTAACAAAATTTATCTAAATACAGATTTGACAATTTAATAGTATCACTTCTCAGCCTATCGTGTCATAAAGCATTGTTAAAGGAAAAAATAATACAGAAAAAAAAATGCATACATCTGAAAATCTAGGTAGCTTGGAGAAAAATGAAAAATGTAAGGCAATTTTTTTAAAAGAATTAAAGTGCAGTGTTTTTATATTTTAAAAGAAAACGTACAAATTTCAAATACTAGTGTAGCAGACATTCTGAAGCTTTGACATTAATAGTAGTTTTCTTCTTAATTAGACATGTTAATTAACTTGAAATAAATCAACACATTCACAGATACTCACTAACACTTAAAATGGCATGGCATGGCATGCCATATTTTATTCGCATTTTAATATTCCTCCCTTTTTTCCTCATATGGACTAAGGTAGGATATAAAAATTTAACTTTATTTAAACAATACATTTTTAATCCATTTTTGAAAACCAAAATTTCTAATTATTTAATTAAACTGCAATAAGAAAAATAAACTGATCTTGTCCACATAATTTAAAGAACATAGCACAGCAATCAATAAAGATGCTCTTCAATATCTATGAATATGATTTTTTATCCGATTGAAGTGAAAAATTCTTATTAATTTTTCCATTTTGATAGAAGGCATGGATGAATAACCCAGAAAAGTAGATCAAAGGCAATATTTAGAATAAGGTTCACGATTATAATTATCGCAGAATTATAAATGTAATATCTGAAATGGATGCCTTAGAAATTACTGTTATGTCATTTACAAATAATTTAACAATATAAAATTGAATACAATGATATTCATCTCAATGGCTATGTTCTACATAATAAAACCAATTAGAAAAGGCAAGAAAAAGTAGTTTATCATTAAAACTGGTTCAAAGAACAAAATAAATTTTATTAATAGAATGTGCATTAGAAAAAGAGCAATTATTAGTATTACCTGACATATTTGTTTCAGATGGTCTCAATGTTTCACATGCTACACATTTCTGTTTATCTGAAGTATTCCTCACCATACAAGTGTCGCATTCCCAACTACCAGGTGGATTGCACACTAACAGCTAAAAAGACAGTAAAAATACAATGAATATAAAATAATTTTTTAATGCTTAGTCAATCTTTGATGAAGTGTCTCTACAAATACATCATGACTCCAGCAAAAAAGGAGAGAGGGGAAAGCTTATCAGGAAATATTAGTACTTTCACTTAGCTTGCATGACACACATAGATCTAGAAATTCATTTACTGTTCAGACACAACCCAAGTTACCTCTTACTGTATCAACTGTTTTATTAGTTTAATTTATTTACGTTCCATTTTGAAATAATACGAGGGCCACATCGGGACACCTTTGAACCGCGGTCAGATGACGAGGTCCTCTCTACAAACTTCAGCACCACATCAATGATAGGACATTTGATCATTGATTCGTTCATTGACTAGATTACACTAGGTACACATACATGGTGGTTCTTAGATGGAATCAGGTTTCGAATCTGGTACCATCCGGCCCAGAAGCCAAGCCTCTACCACCAGGCAACCTCGGGCTCTGTTTTTTAAAAGGAAGTAACAAAAAAATTTACAAAGTAGCTCTAAAAGAATTAACTTTAAAAAGTTCCTTTATCCCAACTTTCCTAACATATAAAATATTGACACTCTAATGTTACAAATGCTGATTAATCTATCTAAAATAAATAACAAACAAGCACGTTGTTCATGCTTTTTGCATGTATCCTGATTTTTTTTATGATTCTGAATTTTGATTACTTACTTTGTTCTTTGCTTTTTTTTATTATTTATATCTATTTATACATTTTACCTTGAGTTGTTTCATTTTTGCAAAGATGGAATTTTTTAATCTATTTTTCACTCACTCACTGGTGTGCTAAAGTTTTAAAACTTTGTACACTTATGTGCTCTCGATGACAATGCATTGTTTTAATATTTTCAGGACTAAAATATCAGTTAACTGATTAATTACATTTTTTCCATACAAATGACTCCACACAGTGGGAAATTCCAGAAAACATATTTCAAGATTGCATAATATTCATAATTATGAATTATAAACTAAAGGGTTAGGACCAAAGTAACCAACAGAGGGTGAAATAATTATGAAATCTGAAGTGAATTGAGAAGTTAGACCATTTAAACTGCATCGAAAATTTAGAATTTTTATAATCTTATGAAAACTTTTTATTGATTATCAAATCAATGCATTTTTAATTATGAAATTTTAGTAATATTTTCATTTACTTGTAATAAAACCCCACTAGTCAATTTTATGGGGGAAAAACTTACTGAATTGTACTTAAATTTTTACATAATGTAGTTAATTTCTACTGAAAAATAACTAATCAGAAATATCAGTATATAATATCAGATATCATTTCAGTCATCAGTATATAATAACAGATATCATTTCAGTCATCAGTATATAATAACAGATATCATCAGTATATATAACAGATACCATCAGTAAATAATATCAGAGTAGAAGTATCAGTTGGGTCATTCCATGTCAAATCAACAGTTTTTGAACAAAATTTACCTCACCTTCTCAGATTTTCATGAAATTTGGCAGAGATGTGCTATTGATATAGACTTGTAAAAATACCAAATTTGATCAAGATATGTGGACTCCTTTTTGAATTACAGCAATGTAAATTTTCAAAAATTTGCCCAAAAACAGCAAACGGAAATTTTTTGAATTGTTCTAGGAGCTCTCCTAATTGAGCTGGAGAGCAGGGACAGGTGTCATTTTACAGCATTTTGCATGCTCTTTCCAATGGTATACAACATACTATAGGTTAGTATCCAAAATCTTTTGTCAAAATTTAAATTAAAATTTTAATTTTAAATTTTTCAAAAAGTACATATTTTAAAATTTTCAAATTAATTCCATGAATAGTTTGTATTGTTGTAAATCACCTGGCAAAATATTAATTTGGGATGACAATGGCTTCATAGTTAAAAAAAATTTAAACTGAAGCTTGTTTTTCATTAATTCCCTATATTGAGCTGAATAATACAAGAAAGCTAATATTTACACTAGCGTGAAAATAAATCTGAATGCTAACCTGAAGGAAGAATACAGTAATGAATCTAAAATAATTAAATCGTACATATTTGTACTTGGCACAATACTTATTAGCTCATACTTTAACAATAAACAGATAAAATAATGACATTAAAAGATAAAAACACAAATCAATACAAATAAAATTAAAATAAGATATAAACAAAGCATCTGGAGCGTGCTAATGCTGCAAGCAACCAAGATAACACCTAACATAATGAATGAAATTCTTAAGAAATTAAGATTGAACAAGGAAGGAGCAGTTTTCTGGACAGCACAAGGAAGCAAAGTTCATCTGGTGGCTTCTTTAAACTGCTCCTTCTTTGTTCAATCTTAATTTCTTAAGAATTTCATTCATTATATTAGGTGTTTTTCATACTTTAAAGAAGCTTACAAACATTTCAAAGACAAGTTTCCTTGCATAAAAATAGGTTTCTCTAAATTTGCTGAGTTGAGACCGTAACATTGTATGTTAACTGATCAAAGTGGCACACACTCTGTTTGTGTATGCCTAAATTACCAAAATGTCAAATTGATTATAGACAATGCTAAAATGAATACTGTAACAAATGGCAACATAAAAAATTACAAGCAATGCCTACCAAAAGTACTTTCTAACCCATCAACAACTGATTGCAACATATGGGGAACTGTGTTTACTGTCCAAGTGGAACTGAGATAGGTACAATTTTGAAAGAAAATTTGATAAAAACTGTAAATTTGATTGAACAAGTTCCACCAGTGGTTTCAGTTTGCCAAAGACAAGTTTCCTAGATATCCTTTTCTTTCTAAAAACCTTAAGAGAAATATTCAGAAAAATATATTGATTTATTCTGCAGCAAGTTGTCTTTTTTGGTTCAGCACAACTTCATTGCCAAACAACAGGGAGCATTCTTTAATTACAGAAAAGGATATCTCAAAGAGTTTGCTGTCACCTGTGATTTTTTTGAAAATAATAGCATAGCAAGATGAAGCACAGAGATATCACTGGACAAGCCAACAGGTCATAAACCATCCTTTTGTAATATATTTCAAACAGGAAAACAAAGTTGAACATGTTAGTTACGTAGTTGTTTCTGACTGCCTAGAGCACAACACAGTTGCTGTTTACACCTTTAAAAAAACTTCTACCCTTTCTGACATCTAAATTTCAAAAACTTCCAAACAAGATTTTTTTTTTTTTATTTTTCAAATGGGTCTGCCACCCAATACAAAAATAAGAAAAACTTTTTGAACTTCTGCTTTCTTGAGGAAGATTTTAAAGTGAAAGGAGAGTGTTATTTTTCGGTCACAACACATGGAAAAGGGTCTTGCGAAGGAATAGGGGATTCAATAAAGAAATTGGCAGCTTGTGCTAGTTTACAATGGCCATATAAAATTCAAACTCGAACCCCACGACAACTTTTTGAGTGCACTGTAGAAAATATTACCAAGGTGGATTTTGCCTACTCAACCCAAGAGGAATATGCTGAATCAGAATTATTCTTGAACAGTCACTTTGAACAAGCATTGGCTATCCAAAAAACCAAGCAATATCATGCATTCATTCTCAAAACTTCACCAACATTATTGGTAAAATACTTTTCATATGATTTGCAGGGTTCGGAAAAAGAAGTGTCAAAATATCCAAATAAACTGAATTTAGAAGACATATAAGGTTACATCACCACTGTCTATGAAGGAAACTGGTGGCTCGGCTATGTTTTGCAGAAAAATGAAGAATTTGATTAAGTAAAAATAACTTTTCATTGTAAAAGATAATAAGTATTCTGCCAAAGTACAAAAACATGTACGATTTAATTATTTTAGACTCATTACTGTATTCTTCCTTCAGGTTAGCATTCATATTTATTTTCACACTAGTGTAAATATTAGCTTTCTTGTATTATTCAGCTTAAATTTTTTTTAACTATTAAGCCATTGTCATCCCAAATTAATATTTTGCCAGGTGATTTACAACA
>BGPR01047136.1:0-11864 GCA_013235015.1 Araneus ventricosus
AAATTATCATTTTCAGATTTAAATCCGTAATGAAACTAACACCCTTGAAATAGAAACGTCTTAAAATCTTCTTAGAATTAGCACACTTAAAAATATATTTTAAGTGGATTGAAACGTTCCTACTCATATAAATAGAGAATATATTGTGACCCAAATCTCATTTCTATTTACTGTTACTTTCGAAGGAATAGTGAAGTAAAAGACTTTGAGGGCCTCTCAGAACCAGAATGTATGTTAAAAATCTTCTAAGAAGGTAGGCTACAATTTAGGACACATTTTATTAGTGCGAGGAATTTTAAGAAAACTATTTATTAGCTTTTGTTACGCTTTCTTGAATGATTTCCTTTTATTCTTTGTGCTCGTAAAACATAAGTATGCATGTATTTTTAACAACGCAAGTGTTATTTATAACTTCTTAGTATTTGTTTTAAATATTGTTGCTGGAATCAGCTCAGCACTCAAAATGGTCTGTATCCTTCCTCTGAAGATTACAACTTGTTTAACAAAGAACGGAAATAATTCGTATTATTCTCTTTATGTTTATGTTTTCGCATAATTGTATGTCTTCATTTTTTTAAATATCATACATCAGTATTTAAAATGCCTGCATCCATTGTACTATGTAGAATGTGAGAAGTATCAGGGTTTAAACACTTGGAAATTCTTTCCATTGCTCAAATATGCGTAAATGCATCGGAAGACGTATCCATTTGTTAACTATTTCGCATTGAATAGAATATTTTAAATTAAATATTAAATTCTTTTTGAATCATGCTCGGAATTTCATAGTAAAATACCGAATAATTCAAAATATGTAAAATATATTCAAATGTACTGTTGCTTGCAATTTGTGAGAAACGTAAAACTAAGGAGGATATTATCCAAACCTAACATAACACTGAAAATGTTTTAACTAAATTTAATATTTAACATCATTACAAGCGCTTTTTCAGTTAGCTGAATATTGTATAGAATTAGAAAAAGTTTTTACAATTAATTAAACAGTTTGCATTCTAGATTGGAGGGGGTCGTTAGTTTGATATCGGATTCCATAGAAGATCCGTCGTGAATACGGTTTGGTTCACTTTAAATAAGCTGAGGCGAAACGTCCTCCTGTTGGTGTGGTGCGGAAGTTTGGAGATGAGCGGTGTTGGCTAAGGTGACTTTCTCATCATCTGGCCACGGTTGAAATACACGAGGTTCTTCCCACATTAACCCTTGTGAAGTTTCAAATCGGGACGTTACTCTAATTATCTAAACAAAACTTCATTTGAACAGTTTGCAAGTCTTGTTCCAGTAAACTACCAAAGAAAGAGAAAATTTGGATGCTGTAAAGGAATCAGGAACCTTCTTTAAAATGTACGTTTAAAAATATAAATATTTTTCTCAAACATTTGAGAACAAATTCTAATATCTCTCATTAGCGTTATTAAATATATTGCATTGTAATTAGTCTGTTGGGCTTCTGTTTGCATTGGGTTGAGTTATGCATAAGCCTATAAATAGTCTGAGAACTGAGCCTGAAATCTATAAAATAGTAGTAGCTTCTCGTTTGCATAAATGTATGTAGTTATAAATATTAGAAAAAGAAGTTTCGTCATCTAGAAATTGTTTAATTCTGAGCACATCATGCTTTCAAGTGCATGAAAGCGATGTTACGCCCTGTCACGAAATGATAGCATGCTAAATTAACATGCTTTTTGAGATTTTAAAATTTCTTCTCGTCTAAAACTCTTCCTAATAATTAAACTCGATAAGTTATCTCCTCGAAATAAAATTTTATCGGTTTTTTTCTGTTTAAAATACGAGGCTTTATTCTCGATATACATCTGAAGAGCCGATTAAGGTCACATTTGACAGAAAATAAATGAAGAAAATTTCGCAAATAAATTACTTCTCAACCAGTTTTCCTTGAAGCTTAAATTGGAAGTGTGGTTATTCTTTTCTTTGCGATCTACAGCAGAAATTCAGCTTCATGATGCTTTTCAAATTGGATGGAAAATCGAAGATTGCACAATTTTCATTATTCTATGATTCAAAAGAGCTTGATAAAATGAGTTACGTTCCAAACTGGAATAACGGAAAGTGATTCAATCATAACTAGACATCAAAAAGGGAAAGAAATTTATCTTGGGTGGTTCTAAATCAAGATAAACTTGACTGCGGTTTGCTTTATTTGTCAGCGTGCTGAATATAACAAAAGTGTGTATGTTGCCATCTTTTTTTTTGCTGCCCTTAATTAATAGGTGATAAAAACGCATCTTTTAATTTAAAAGTATAGTGGCTTCTAATATAAGTTTTACAATAAATATTTACCTTATATTTTGGAATAAAATCCTTAAACTTCAAATTCAAAGAAAGAATGTGTGTGTGACGCATACAACAACATACGTAAATTAGGTTTTACACATTAGATTAAAATTAGGCATTATAAAAGGTAAACACTTACGTTTTTCTGCTAAGCTTCCGTCTATATTTACTGTAGCAAATTTTTTTTACACGACGTGAATAATATTGTAAGATGCTTCATTTAACTTATAAATTCCTTCATAAGTAACTTTGGTGACCAAAAGCCACAATGTGATCTCTTATATATTTAATTTTAATATACATAACAATTTATTTGATTAGTTTTACTTTCAGATAATTGGATTTTTTAACCACAAACCAATCAAATAAAACATTTTCAGGGCCATGGTTAATATCATTTTTCTGAAAAAAATATTTATTAAAAAATTATAAAATACTTATTTTAAAAATCCAAAACATTATATTTCAGAACGAGTTGCATGAAAATTTTAAATAAGTTAATATCTCTCTTTCGGTGAGCTGTTAATCCCATTTATTTGCCCAGAATAAAATATATGCGGTACCAAAATACTAACAGATTTATGAAACCTATTCCATGTTGAAAAATTTTATATAATTGAAGATTTTACTATCCTCTAAATGGATTTCTTTGTAAATAATTTTACTTGGAATTAATTAATAAGACGAATATTTTTGTTATTCCATAGGAGCTGTGAAACGTTTTTACCCACGTTAATTCCATTGTATTGTATTTTTGCATTTAAAAAAATCAGATATTAGCCGTTATCATGAAAATAACAAAAATGTAAAAGAATTATAAGTTTTAAAATTATTAAAACATTTTTATTGAATTTAAATTAATTTAATGAAATTGCAATTAATGAAAGAAATATTAATTGAAAAATATTTACCATTGCACATCAGTTCTCAAAAAGTTTTAATAAAATATCCTTCTCACACTAGTAATCAAATATTATGTTATTTTACCGCTTAACTAAAAAGCCTCAGAATATTCGTGCATCGAATTATAGCATTTTTAGTAATAAAACTTAAATTTAATTATTAATTAACGTTATAATTTTATACAAAAATTGCGTAGAATATATAAACATCTCAAGTATTAAATGCCTTCTGAGATGAACGAAAACGACAACCCCGTTCGGAAACAGAAGGTATCATCTTATTAGATAGCAAAGAAAATAATTCAGTTAAATTCCTAACAATCATGTTCAAAATAACATGAATTTTAATAATTTTCTCTTTGTATATTAAAATACTTTAACTTTTGAGCATAGATTAAATATTCCTACTTTTTTGGGTTTAAATTTTGAATATTTTTTATCATGTCCTTTTCATAATGAAATGCATAAAAATATAATGTAGGAATCAATATGAAACTATTTCAGACAACATCAATATAAGCTGTTAAAATTATTCGCACTAGGGCTAGGTACCAGCAATTTAAATTAGGAGCTTTGGCCTGGATTTGGTTAAAATAACAAATTTTACATCAAAATCATAATTTAAAAGCAGAAGATTAATTATATATCAAACAATGCATTTTAAAAATTTGAAATGAAATCATTTTTACATAACCTTCAAAATGCATCACCGCGAAAATTACAATACTTGAAAAAATTATTTCTTTCAACTATTCATGGACCTTAGATGTGGTTAAAATAGAACCTGTTATTTCCCATCATTAATTTTGACAGGAAAAATATTTCCATATTTTATTTAATTCGATCTCAAAATTGGAAAGAAAATTGCGTTTCTTAAATCCACTATAGGAGATAATAATAGTTTTCTGAGGAATAAAATCAAAACCACAATTCTTTATTTTGGTAGCCAAGCAATTTTTATTAACCATAAAGAAATATTTTCTTCATTTTGGTAGCCAAACAATTTTTATTAACCATAAAGAAATGTAAGAAAAATAACAGTTCTTCGAGGTTATCCAGATCTTCCATCTGTCATAATTTCCGCAACGCCATACAAGAATGTAGAACACTATCATTTTCTCCACACGTGCTCAGCAAAATAATGCATAATCATTTTTTTTTTCAGAATAGATGAAGTTGTAATTGATATGATACTTAAGGCATTCCTCTCCCTTTCAATGACTGACTCCCACCTGTTCAAATTGTTAAACACCTTCACCACATTATTGTATTGTAATGAAGTGATAACATTCCGATTTTGTTTGTTCTTCGCGCTGCTTTTTTACTTCCTTGGAAGATGATGAACAATGGTTCCTTTTCGCATGTTTAATGATTTGGTAGTTTTTATCGGTTCATCAAGTGGGTGGATTCAAATAGAAGAGATTTTTAGAGTTTGATACAGTATGTGTTGATTCTTGTGTAGGTTGAGGTGATATTGTGAAATTATCTTCAACTTTTATGACAATATCCCGGAATCAAAGGTTTGTTTATATTATCAAGACGAACACAGCGGCAGTAACCGTGTCATTAATTTACCTTGAAAAATAATATCTATAAATATTGTAATTTCTTTTTGTAAATGCTGAATCATAATTAAAACAATAAGGTAGTTATCGTTGATTTAAAATAACAACAAATACAGCTCATAAAACTTTACATTTTATAGGCGGAATTTATATGTGTGAGAAAGTTGCTCGTTATGAACTTTATTGAAATTCTTATTAGAACCTCTGTTAAAGATGCCAATATATTGGAGAAACAAGAAACTTGATAGAAGGAAAAATATATAAATTTATCTAGCCCCCCACATCATCAGAAAATCAAAATTAATTCATATCTAGCCCACATCATCAGAAATTGAAAATTAATTCACAAATTTCTTAGAAATGAAAGGAATTTTTCTGTGTTGACCATTCCGAAAGCAGTTGCAGATTAACCAGTAGTATTGATTTATTGAATGAAAAATTACCTGGTGACTTCAGTGAAACTGCAATTAAAATTCAGAATTTCAATATTAACGCGATATTAAATTGAATCCTAAGCGGTTGAAATTATATTTTATCAATTTTTCTCCTGCGGTAGAATGACATTTTCAAAGTTTTAAGTTTTCAGATAAAGGAAGCTTTTTGCTATACATTACGTTCATTTGTTTTGCATGCGTTTATCGTTTCACTTTGTTTAAGGCTGCATAACAGAAAATAAAAAATGTGAAAAATCGAAATCCAAAGAATCCTATTAAAATATTCGCTATAAAATTGAAAATGGAAATTGGTTTATGAATGAAATTGCAACTCTATACTTGAAAAAAAATTATAGCAATGAAAATTCTGAGAGATTTTTTCTGCAAAATTCATTTCATTATAAAAAGAACTTTTTAAAAAAGTGTACACATATATGACAGCATCTATATAAAAAAAAAAAACACACAAAAGATATCTTATCTCTATTTTTCCTTTTTAAGAGGTATATTCATATACATTCAACAATACTGCCTCTAATTTTCCATTTGATTAATATAATTAGAATATTTATACTGAATTCCCCAAAGTTTCCCTCTGAAATTATATATAAAATTTCTTCCACTAACTGAAATGATTTATGAAACTAATAAATACAATATGGAAATAAATACAGTTAAATAACAATCCTTGAAAACAAGAGGTATACAACATATTTTTAGATCTCTTACTGAAAACGCCTTATTCATGTGAAAATAAACTTTATTCCTTTGCCACGAATAATGTTAGACGAAAAGAGTAAAAAACAATCATTATCCACTATCGGAATTTTACTTAAATAATTAGAACTTCCTCAAATATTTGAACAAAAAAAGAAACATTAGCGTGTTTACTTATCAAAGCTTTTCTAATCCATTCCTCCCCAACTGAAAGAACCGTTCAAAGATTAAAATATCCAAACCATATCATTGAAGGAAGAACTAAAACACTCTCTCCATAATGATAATGAAAGTAAGTGCAAGCAACTTGTAAATTAAAAGGGAAGAGGCATCATTAAAAACCAACCACGTCTCTTAACAAACATGGTTACTTTATTATTAAAGTAGTGCCTTCTGTAGTAGTTGTTGTTGAACTCTGTCACGCGCTACTTAGCGCCGACTGGGGGCTTTCAGAGTGACATCGATTCATCACTGCCGATCAAGTTGTATTCCTGCAAGTTTACACATTGTTTGTTGAGACATACTACTCCGCATCGTCCATTAGCGTCGGCAAAGAAAAGAATGGAACAACCAGATCTCTAGATTTCGGGTGCAATCCAATCTCTTTGATAGCTTCGTCATCTTCTTCTTCAAGATTTCGGTCCACTTACTTTGGATGGAATGATGTCTCGCTTCATGGCTTCTGGGTTTGCGCAGACAGAACTGTTCCGATAAAAGGAAAAGTGATAAAAGATAAGAAGATTTTTGAAAATGAATCATTTTTAAGTGGTTCTTCCTTTCCCTTGAGAATGGTTTGCCGCTGCTGTTTGAAATATTCTCAAAGGGTAAAAGAAACAATTTTTTAGTGTTCACTGAGTAATTCATCGAAAATGTCGACTATTCTCACGTGAGGTACTTGCTACGAATAACTCGTTTTCTATAAGAAATATTTTCGCCATTGGGTTCGTATTGTTAAAATTATAAGTTTTCAGGGAAATGAAAAAAAAATATATTTCTATGCTGGTGGGAAATAAAAGAATTGAATAGTTTGTTCCCGACTTGCAGACTGCTTGAAAGAAAAAGAATTCGGAACAAAGTAATTCTGCAGTTACTTAGTGTTCTGGGTAAAAATTTAGCCGCGTTCTGTAACAGAATAATAATTATTTGTTTAGTTCAGCTTTCTAAATCCAGTGGTTCGACTTACATTGAATTATAAATTGGGGTCTCAAGGCTTTATTTATTGATATTCCTGTTAATGATCACTTGGTCAACAGTGTTTCAAATCATACGACGTAAAATTTATTTTATACTTGTGAATATTTAATATACATTAACAAGTATAACAACCACTACAGTTTTAAAAATATTCGAGTTGATTCATACCACAAAGGTCTTTACATTGACAAATTAGGTTAAATGAAGAATTCTTGCTATGAACATTTCAGACTAAACAAAACACATGTAAACGAGCTCAACTGTTAAGCTGTGAAGCTTTTGAAAAAGAGCAAGTTAAATAAAATATTCATAGCTTAAACAATATCTTCAAGTGAATGGTTTCAATTTTATAACCATTTCACTTAAAAACTGTTATAAAAAATATCTAAGCAAAAGGTTGTATCTAACACTAAGTTTCAAGCATATTAACAAATGTTATGAGATACATAATTTATTTATTATACTATAATATGTAATGTTTTGCTCGGATTTCTTTGGAGCATAAAATATATTGTGATTGTACAGGATTAACAGAAACTACTGATACCAATAGGTAAAAAAAGTTTATAAATGGCGATTTTGGCCTTTCATTCGATTTTACGTTAGGTTGATTGAAAAATAAGAGAAAGAACCATTACAAAAGTTGATTGAGCTTCACAACACTTTGTGGCTCTATATGAAATATTTGATGGATAGCTCTTATTATATTTTTAATTTCAGAATTCTGCTTTAGAAAAATAAATGCCAAAGCAAATTTTATTTTTATTGTGTTTTTTCATCTATGTAACTCTTCAAAATATTTTCGTTGCGAAAGTTTTAGATTGGATCGACGGAAAATAGTTCCAAAATCCAATTCTTTTTATAGGGTTCCCTTCCTTTTTTTTTTTAATTCGGTGCCTCTTCTTATTTTATTTTTTTTATTTTTGGTATTAAATTAGTGGAAACAAGCGCTTTCAATTAATTTAGGAAAATTGTCCTTTTATTTCTAAAATATCAAATATTTTATTTTTCTTTCAAAGGTAATTGCAATTATGAACTTCGATTATAGAAAATAAATTTACTTTGTAGAAGAGTTTGATGCTTTAAATAAATTAATATTGAATTTTTAGCAGAACATATTTATCAAATTTGTTTATGATTGGAATATTGTTTAAAAACAATCATACTTCTAATCGCTAGTTTTGAACATAAGAATCTACCAAATCATGTTTGATTTTATTTTACCCCATGCTTTAACAGTAGCGAAATTTCTTTTAAATCAAGAGAATGCCCGGCGGAAATGTTTGCTTGGATTAAATATTTTGACTGAACAGAAAATTGAAATTAAAAACTGCCCTCAAATAATTAGAAAAAGTATTTTTATCTTTGAAATTGAGACGTAAGTTAGATTATCTTTAACTGATTGCAGTACTTGCATCAGAAAATAATGACTTAAGTTCCAGAAAGGAGGTTCAACTTGTATTATCAACTATAATTCCGGTTCGAATTCCAAAACTGAAATTAAAAATATATTAATATTCATTAAATGAAGGTAAAAATTTGCTGCTTATTAGTTCTATAATGATAATAAATAAAATATTTGGACCAAAATTTTAAAAACAGCTTTTCGAGAATTTCAAAATCTAAATCCAAGAACAAGAATGCTGCTTTCCTCATAAAAATAGAGTGCATCTATTTTTTTATAAATAACAGTCAGATTATTTCAGACCAATACAATTCTTTTGAGATTATTTATTGTTTGTCGTTTTACTTTTCTGAAGAGTAAACTGTACCTCACTAATTTTAAATTCTATAGACAAAATATCCAGTTTGTAGAAAATGAAAAAAAATTTCACATGAATATCCATAACTGTTTATAGTTTAGTTAGTTAGACATAGGGACTTGTTCTTTTTAGAATCCTACAATTCATATTTCAAATTTTTATATTCATAAACAACGGAACTTTTTAAAATAAAAAGTAGAAAGAATACTTATGGAATTTAAAAATTTCTATGAAATTAACTAATAATAGATGTGTGTCTTTATAGAATAAAAGTTTTCATATCTTCTTTATAGTATAAAAATACGAATCTTTATAGAATATTGACTCGAACCCTTTATAGAGCAATAGATTTCGAGTCTGATCTAGCTCTTCGATGATCAGAATAAGTTAAAGGCACAATTACAAAATACAGTATAAAATAAAAAAAATATTTAGTCGGATCATATTTTCAAAATAAGGGCTGAAGTCTTATTTTAATATTTATTACATAAAAAGCGGTTTCTAATTTACTTGTTTGCAATTTTCGATTTTAAATTTAAATATCAATTGTTCAGTTGATAGAGGTGAAGCATTCGACATTAAAATGAGCATACATGATAAAAAACTTAAATTACTCGAAAAATTATGAGTCAGTAGTCAGTTATTTAAAAACAAAGTATGTACCAATTATATTTATCAAATTACATTCTATCAGATTATCAAATTATATGTAACCTACCTTTGCATTCATATATTCGCATTCGCACATGGCAGATATTTATATGTGTTATTGCTGAAAACAATTCTTCATATAATTCTGTTTTTACTATATTTGACATTTTGATATAATGCCCAGTTTTCTTAACGACAGTAATGACTTTTAGTTGTCCTCTTGGTTTAAACAAAAGGGAGAGAAAAAATTCTCTCTAAAAAATATAATTTTTAAGAATCACTGTGTTTTGCTATTTTATTTAGAGCATATTTATATTGCTTTTTTTTAAAATTTATTCTTGATTTTTGATTCCGTCAATTCATTGCTTTTTAACTCCGATTTATTCGTTCTTAACCTTTTATTAGCATGAGATACCATTCAATAAAATAAATCCTTTCCTTTTCTGCATTTCTTTTCCCAAAAGCTTTATCATGTCTTCACCATGATAAACCATGCCATATTTTGGTAAAAAAAAAATAGATTTTATCCTCACCCCCTAAAATCTATTAAACCAACAATCCATAACTTAAATCCTATAGCTTATTTTGAATCTTTCCGTTTTTCCACATGTCTATATCTTTACCGTTTCTCTCACTGTGCTGAATGAAAGGGGGAAAAAATTCACCGATGTGGTCAAAGTTATAATCCCGTAACATCCCAGAAGCAAAAATATTTTTGACCTCAATCACTAGACACAGCCTTGAAAGAAGATCGAGAGCGATTCCGAAAGCGAAATTTTTAAAAGACTCAATGGGAATCGGGGTCAGAATCTTATGCCTCTGGAACAATAGTTTCTGTGACTTGCTGCCTGTGAAGATAACCCCGTTCAGAATTCTTCCGAATGCTCTTTGTTTAGCATGGATTTCGCCAGATCTTTCTCCGATTAGGAAATAGTTTAGTTGGAAAATGTGATATGAGGAAATTGGGCAGGTGAATCTTGAATACAATTCGGGTATACTCTTGTTAGAATGTAAACTGCCTTGAACGAAATATTATAAATGGCTAATACGGAAATATAAGTTCTTTATTTGGGTTTATAAGCTTTTAATTGGCGTATTTTAAAGCAAGTATCAATAAATTTAGAACAATTCTAGCGTGCTCATTTATTTTGGTTACATCGAATCTCTTTCCGTATTTAACTGATATCTCTGATTGTATAAACGAGTTATTCAATACTTCTCATCAGTAAAATATTGATATATCCGATCTAGTTACGATTGTATGCGATTTAGATCTAAATTTTAATTCTAAAAATAAGAGCCATTGCAGTGTAAAACATTTTTGTTTTTTCCAATTATAACACCATATGTTACAAAAGTTTGGCAAACTGAATTGTTATGCAGAAAAGAAATATTTTTTTAAAACTTTGATTGTTGACACATGCCATTAAGAAAATAAAGAAGTAACGTAAGGCGTTGTAATCTTAACCTAATTCTGAAACAAAAGTTTTTGTAGAATAATTTTCAGGATGTATTTAGGATGGAAATGTAGATAATTATGCAACATGAAATCAAAGATTTTCTTGACGAAGATAAATAAAGCGTAAGCAACATGAAACGCGTTTAATATTTTCATGCGATATTAAACGGTATAATTACAGTTATATAGATTGTTCTTAAAAATTGTGAATGCATTAAAGTTTTCGCCGGTGAAAAATATTTAGGAAACCAAATAAATGTATTGATTTTAAATGCTGATGTTCAAAATTAAGAGATTTGCATATGTTGTGGTATCTCTTAAAAAATATTAATGAATGTTTAAAAAGAATACTTCCAAGTAAGAATGGGATTTTCACTTTAAATTATAATTTAATATGGACAGTTATTTGAGAATCAGGCTTTATAAGAGTTCGAGTTACTTTCCATTTTTCATGCGCATTCATACCAGGAAAACTCATGTGGCGTCTTTTGTTTGTAATCATAAAATGCAAAAGAAAACAATTAAAAGGAGCAACATTGAACGACTGAATAATGGAATGTGTTACAGTGTTGTCGGGGAACTAGAAACAAGACAGTCTCAAATGTCTATTGCCAAAGACTTGAATGTTACACCCAGGGTTCTGTTTAACTAATAGAAACAGTTAAGGACACCGTATTCATAATGAGAAAAGTCAAAGCAAGATCATCCAAGGCTCACGACGGCTAATGAAGATCGATATTTGTCCTTAACAGCCAAACAGAAAAAGGGTGCAATAACTTTTCAGTTCTCTTATGACCTTCCTGTGGCCAAAGGAAGCCGGGATTCAAGGGTTACTGGTTCCAAAAGAGATGTCTGAAAGATAATCTGCT